>JACBKR010000068.1:0-104435 GCA_014218235.1 Colocasia esculenta | reverse complement strand
GGGAGTACCCGTCCGGTCAGCGGAGGGCAGGGTTACGGAGGCAGGACCGCTCTCCTCGAGAGGTTCCTGCGTTCGGCCACCGATGTTTCATGGCGAGTATGATCCAGATAAGGCAGAGAGCTGGACCCATGAGTTGGAGCGCATCTTCGAGACTATGGAGTGCGCTGAGGAGGACCAGGTTCGTTTGGCAGTATACCAGCTCAAGGGAGCAGCCCATGAGTGGTGGAGAGTTCAGAGGCAGACTCACTTCCAGGGACAGCGGTTGGACCAGATCTCTTGGCAGCGGTTTTCAGAGGTCTTCCACGGCGAGTACTTCCCCGACTACGCTCGACGTGAGAGACGGGACCAGTTCCACGAGTTGGTGCAGGGCGACCTCACAGTTTCTCAGTACCACCAGAGGTTTGTCCGGTTGTTGAGGCATGTGCCTCATGTAGCAGGCAGTGACCAGGCTTGTGCAGAGAGGTTTATAGCAGGGCTGAGACCAGACCTGAGGTGGGGTGTGACGGCACACATGTGTACCACCTTGGGAGAGGCCGTGGCGAAGGCCACCGCCTTGGAGGAGAGACTTGGCAGCCTCAGCAGCAGCAGCAGCAGCAGGGAGGAGCCTCTTCCAGGTCCTCGCCGTACCAGCGTCCAGCAGGCAGCCGCGGTAGTGCGACTTCCTCTTCCTCAGGCTCGGGCAGTTCCGGTAGCTCTGGAATTCGCTCGCAGTTTAGGAAGTTGTCTACTCGCGGGGGTGGACGGCCGTCAGCAGAAGCGCCAGTCCAGGTTTGCAGAGCAGTCGTTTGTTCAGGGTGCTGAGCAGGGCAGTCAGGAGCCAGTGTGCTACACTTGTGGCTTGCCAGGCCACTTCAGGAGGGATTGCCCTATGGGGCAAGTCCGCGCGCAGCAGCAGCCAGTGCAGTACGCGCAGCAGCCACCTCAGTACCAGTACCCTCCCCAGCAGCAGGCACCGCGTCAGCAGCAGCGGGGGCAGTACCAGCAGCCAGCTCAGCAGTTCCCGCAGCCGCAGCAGTACCAGCCGTACCAGCAGCAGCAGCAGTTTCCTCAGCACCAGCAGCCGCCGCAGCAGCAGCAGCAGCCCCAGCAGGCGCCGCAGCGTGGACGTGGTCGTGGTCGCGTGATGGCGCTCACCCGGAGCAGGCAGAGGCATCGAACCTGGTGATAGGTACTCTACCTATCCTTGGCAGAGCTGCTCGTGTTTTGGTTGATCCCGGTGCTTCCTTGTGTTTTGCTTCCGAGGAGTTTTACGAGTCCTTGCTTGTCACACACCCGAGAGGCAGTGTGACGTAATGGTCGATCTCCGTCCGGTGACTATATGCGTTCCTTCGGTTACCTGGAGGGTGTGACAGTCGAGGTTGAGGGTCACCAGTTGCCGGCCAGGTTGTACGCGCTGCAGCTTTGCGACTTCGACGTCATCCTGGGCATGGACTGGTTGGAGGCTCACTCAGCCGTGGTTGATTGTCAGAGGAAGACCGTTCGGTTCGAGATACCTGGAGCACCTGTTCTCTGCTTTCGAGGTATCCGGTCTACCCGTCGGCCGTTCATTTCTTTCTGTAAGGCTCGTCGTTTGATCCGTGATGGCTGCGTTGCTTACCTTGCTTCGGTTTGTTCCTTGGAGCCTAGCGGGTCTTCAGTTTTTGATGTGCCAGTTGTTTCTGAGTTTTCTGACGTGTTTCCGGAGGATCTACCTGGTTGCCGCCTGAGCGAGAGGTAGAGTTCTCTATCGAGCTTTTGCCTGGTACGATGCCTTTGTCCAAGGCACCTTACCGGATGGCCCCGGCGGAGCTGCGTGAGTTGAAGCGCCAGCTGCAAGAGTTGCTTGAGTTGGGCTTCATTCGTCCGAGCCGTTCGCCGTGGGTGCGCCTGTTTTGTTCGTAGGAAGAAGGATGGTAGTCTTCGTTTGTGCATCGATTATCGGCAGTTGAACCAGGTCACTGTGAAGAACAGGTACCCGTTGCCGAGAATTGATGATTTGTTTGATCAGTTGCAATCGGCCCGAGTTTTCTCGAAGATCGACTTGAGATCCGGCTACTACCAGCTGCGGATCAGAGAGTCGATGTTGGTTTGACGGCTTTCCGTTCCAGGTACGGTCACTTTGAGTTCGTCGTGATGCCGTTTGGGCTGACGAACGCACCTGCAGCATTCATGGATCTGATGCATAGGGTGTTCAGTGAGTACCTAGACCGTTTGTTGTTGTTTTTGTTGATGATATTCTGGTCTACTCGGCTTCTGAAGAGGAGCACGAGGAGCACCTGAGGATCGTGCTAGAGACCCTGCGGAGTCACCGTCTTTACGCCAAGTTCGACAAGTGCGAATTTTGGCTGAGCGAGGTGCACTTCCTCGGGCACGTGATCTCGGGTTCTGGTGTGGCAGTGGACCCTGCCAAGGTGGAGGCCGTGTTGTCGTGGGAGCAGCCACATCAGTTGCAGAGGTCCGCAGTTTTCTGGGTCTGGCAGGTTACTACCGGAGGTTCATTCAGGATTTCGCCAAGATTGCAGCACCGTTGACCAGGTTGACGAGGCAAGACACCAGGTTTGTTTGGTCAGAGGTCTGTGAGCAGAGTTTCTTGGAGCTGAAGACGAGGTTGACTTCAGCGCCAGTGTTGGTCTTGCCGTCGGGCACCGGTGGGTTCGTGGTTTACACCGATGCGTCGAGGTCAGGTTTGGGTGCCGTGCTGATGCAGCATGGTGGGGTCGTTGCCTATGCTTCTCGGCAGCTCAAGAAGCATGAGGAGAACTATCCCACCCACGACTTGGAGCTGGCAGCAGTGGTGTTCGCTCTCAAGTTGTGGAGGCACTACCTGTATGGCGAGGCTTTTCAGATCTTCACCGATCACCAGAGTTTGCAGTACATCTTCACCCAGAGGGATTTGAACTTGAGGCAGCGCCGATGGATGGAGTATTTGAAGGACTACGACCTAACCCTTTCCTATCATCCAGGAAGGCTAACGTTGTAGCCGATGCTTTGAGTAGGCGCGTGCGCTTGAGTTCGCTGATGGTCAGAGAGTGGAGGCTGTTCGAGGAGCTGTCCCAGGGAGTGTTCGTTCCGTCGAGGACCAGAGATCGTGCGTGGCTTCCAGTTTGTCAGTTCGGCCGTCAGTGTTCAGGCAGGTGTTGCAGGCCCAGCAGCAGACCCTCAGTTGGCAGACGTTTTGCAGATGCCAGATGTGGAGCTCAGCGAGGACAGCGAGGTCAGATTCAGAGGCCGTTTGTACGTTCCTGAGGAGGCGCGTCAGGCAGTGTTGTCAGAGGCTCACAGATCGAGGTATGTCGTTCATCCCGGCTCCACCAAGATGTACCATTGCTTGAGGAGGTCCTTCTGGTGGCCAGGGATGAAGAGGGGCGTGGCAGAGTTTGTTGCCCGTGCCTTACCTGTCAACAGGTGAAGGCCGAGCACCAGCGTCCTGGTGGTGAGTTGCAGCCGTTGCCCATTCCTGAGTGGAAGTGGGACGACATCACCATGGACTTTGTGGTTGGTTTACCCCGTACCCCGCAGAGGCATGATGGTATTTGGGTGATTGTGGATCGTTTGACCAAGGCAGCGCACTTTCTTCCGGTCAGGATGTCGTGGTCAGTGGACAAGTTAGCCAGGCTGTACGTGGACAGAGTTGTTTCGTTGCATGGGATCCCAGTTTCAGTCGTTTCAGACAGAGATCCGAGATTCACGTCAGGGTTTTGGCGCAGTCTTCAGAGAGCACTGGGTACAGAGTTGAGGTTCAGCACAGCATACCACCCTCAGACAGACGGTCAGTCAGAGCGGACCATTCGGACACTGGAGGACATGCTGAGAGCGTGCTGTTTAGACTGGAGCGGCACTTGGGAGTCTCACCTTCCGATGGTAGAGTTCGCGTATAACAACAGTTATCACTCGAGCATTGGAATGGCACCATACGAGGCTTTATGGTCGCCCGTGCAGGACTCCACTTCACTGGTTCGAGGTTGGTGAGAGGCAGCTTTTGGGGCCAGAGTTAGTGCAGCAGTGTGCAGACACAGTCAGTTTGGTCAGGCAGAGGCTTCGGGCAGCGCAGAGCAGGCAGAAGAGTTATGCGGATGTCCGCAGGAGACCGCTAGAGTTCAGCGTCGGTGACCTGGTCTTCCTGCGGGTCTCGCCGACCAAAGGGTCATGAGGTTTGGTAAGAAGGGAAAGCTCAGTCCCAGATATTTGGGCCCTTCCCCATTTCTGAGAGGGTCGGCGAGGTGCGTACAGGCTGAGTCTTCCGGCAGAGCTAGCAGGTGTGCACAGCGTGTTCCACGTTTCGCAGCTCAGGAGGTACGTTGCAGACTCTTCGCACGTGTTAGACTACTCGCAGCTAGAGGTAGCGCCAGATTTGTCAGTGCCAGAGTACCCAGTTAGTGTTGTCGACCGCAGAGTTCAGCAGTTGCGCAGGAAGCAGATTCCGCTGGTTAAGGTCGTTTGGCAGAACCGTGTCGGTGGCGAGGCCACCTGGGAGCGCGAGGACGAGATGCAGGAGCGGTTTCCTTATTTGTTTGATTGAGTGGTATGTTACTTCTCCTTTTACTGCTTTCCGGTTGAGACCGAGTTGTTTTCATTTCGAGGACGAAATGTCTTAAGGAGGGAGGGTTGTAACACCCCGGCCCCCTTGGCCCTTGGCCCCGTCCTCTGGGTCGCGGCAGGGCGACTGTCGCGACGTGGTTCTGATCGTGAGCAATGTCTGGTTCTGCTTCATATTGCGACAGGGGTATGTCGCCTTCTTGAATGCGACATACCCTATGTCGCCTTCTGGTTGATGGATTGCGACAGGGGGTGTGTCGCCTTCTTGAAGGCGACATACCCTATGTCGCCTTCCCATCGCGTCGCCCCAGACGCAGTCTGACAGACGTGACAGGCGTCCTTTGTGTCAGTACGGCTCTGGCGGTGTCGGGTGAACGCGACAAGATGGCTGTCGCCTTCACTTTTTCGAATTCCGAGATTTGACCGTTGTCAGTGGCATTGCGACATACCTATGTCGCCTTCTGGTTCCCAATGCGACACAAGGTGTGTCGCCTTCTCAGGATCCGGGCTTAAAGCCCGGGCGCCCGAGCTCTTCCCCCTCTCTCGCGTTTTTCCTTTCCCCCTCTTTCCCTCTCGCCCTCTCGGAGTTCCGGCGGTGTTGGGGGTGCCTCCCCCGTGTTGAGGCGGCCGTGCTGAGGAGGGTGTCGCTCCGTTCGTGCAGGGTCGCGTTCGTGCCGTGCGGTGCGAGGAGGAGACGTTTCTACCTACGAGAAGGCCCCAACGGGTTCGTTCTTCGCGTGGAGGTAGGGACTCTTGATCCTCTCGCCCTAAGCATGCTCCCCTTCCCCTGCAAAGCGTGTTTTCCTTGTGGTTTGGGGTTGGGAGTGTGAGTTTCCATGCTCGTGTGAGTGAGGTTTCCCTCCGAGCGTAGAATCCATGTTCTTGGGTGTTTGAGGGTGGTTTGAATGCTTTACTAGCTTCCTAGCATGATAAGCATGCTCCCCTCCCTCGCCGTGTAGCGTTTCTCCCCGTTTCGGGGAGGTTCCCGGAGGAAGAATCTCCGGAACCCCCGACTGGCCTGAATGCGACATACCCTGTGTCGCCTTCTGACTGGTAATGCGACGGGCCCTATGTCGCCTTCTTGAAGGTGACAGGCCCTATGTCGCATTCAGAATGCGACGGGGCTATGTCGCATTCTGAATGCGACATACCCTATGTCGCCTTCTCAGTCCAGAGGCAGGTTGTGCTTCCGCCGCTTCCGTTTTCGCTTTACTGTACCCGTGGCACCTGTGCTAGTTCCCTAGTACGGTCTCACACTAGTCGTTCGCCCGGTGCGCGGCACTTGAGGGCTTGTCCCGTGCGAGAGGTTGTTACCGTTACCTGGGACCCCCGTCCTCGGGAGCCTGTTGAGGGAGTACTCCGGGCTACGAGTGTGCTCGAGTTGGCAGCCACCAGGCGGACTCTGGAGCTGAGGGGAAAACGGTGGTTAGGACAGTGGCGTGTGAGTCGCTTGCAGAGCTCTCGTGGTTGGTCTGGGACGCCGAGGACAGTTTGGAGTTCTACCCGGTGCAGGCCAGCCAGTCCTTCTTCTCACTGCCTCGCTCCTCACGGCCCCGGAACCGTTTGGAGAGGTCAGGCGTGGGACCGTAGTCCGGCCAGACTACGGCGGTTACTGTTGTGGTACTTGTGTCCTACCTCGCTCTGACGAGACGCGAGGGCCAGGACCTAGGTCGAGGATAAGACGTCTATGGATGCACCTGACCGTCTGACTAGTGGTGTTGTTCCCGTAGCTAGTGTTCCTTGTCCAGGCGGAGTTCCCTCCGTCTGTGTTTTACTAGCCGTGTGGTGGTCACGACGAGCAGTCGTACGGAGTTTCCGACCGAGAGTACTTTCCGTACCGTGCTAGCTTTAGCTTCGTTTCCGCACTTTCCGTTGTAGGTAAAAGATATAAACTGCTGTCTTTCCCTTATTAATAGTTATATGTTCCTCTGCCTGTTTAGAGCCAGTAGGAGATTGGTAGTCCCTACTGAGCTTCTGTTGTGAAGCTCATCCCTCCGTTTTCCAGGTGAGTCTTCTCAGCAGCGGCAGGGCGCGCGTCGGGCGGAGGAGACGGGGCGGTAGTCGAGGTCCCCGTAGCTAGCAGTGGTTCCCCCTCTCAGTGTACGTCACCCTCGGGGTATGCCCCTAAGGACTTGTCTCTCCCCTTTCCTTACTTGTACTATTGTGCGTGCGTTGGGACTGTACTTAGAGCAGTACGCGCGGTCTCGCTTTACTTTCCTGTTTCCGCTTGTACGCTTCTAGCTTTAGCAGTTGACGTTTACTTCCGTTACATATCCTGTCAGACGCGTGTTATAGCCCTTCCGGGTCCCCCGGATCCGTGGGCGGCGATCGCAAAAATCGGTCCTCGGCGTGGGCCAAGGTCGGGTTCTCGGGTCGTTACAGGTTGCCAACGGTGCCTGGCCAAGTGGGAGGTGTGATGATTGTTGTAATGGTGGGTGGAGGCTTATATGGGGTTTGAATGTAAATGGTATGGATGTCAATGTGGAGGTGTAGGTAAATGGCGCACGAACTGACCTCGAAGGTTCATTGTCGTAGCACCAAGTGGTTTTTGCAGATGGGTTGGGCACTGGAAACTTCGGCCCGAGCAACAGGCTGAGGTGGAGGTGTTGTGGTGGAGGTACAGGAATTGGCATGAGAGCTGGAGCAGATGCAACGTAGGGCGCAGGAGCTTCTTCATGGAAAATAGGGCATCGTAGGGCCCAGTTGGAGGTTGTTGAGTCCGAAAAGGACGAATTAGTGGACGCCTGGATGGAGGCATGTTATGGTAAATGGGAGTTTGTGGAGGTGTATATGATGTGGATGTTGTAGGGTAGCGAGGTGGATGGTGGATGGCGTCCACTGATCCGTTCTTTCTCAGATTAATTTGATTAAAAAGCTCTGCGATCGGGAGACCATTAGATGGGTTTGGATGTAACGTCCCCATTCGTAGAGCTCCTCCATGGAGGTAATCTAGTTCATGGCCAGAATGTACCTGAACCTCGGAGTAATCAAGCGATAATGGTTCAAACAAGTTGTAATGCTTAACGCGCGTAATTTTTAAGAGTTTCACAATTATTAAATGGATTGAAAAATATTGTGTCACTCCAGTGAGATCCTAGTTGGGTAAGTACGGAACTTCGGAGTGCAACTAGAATCACTTCTCACCACCCAATAGGATAGCTAACTCGGGTCAACGGAAGGGTACCGCCAGCTCGGTCCGCCGTAAGGGAATCCACGGGGTACGGAGTCTTACAGGGTTCCGGGATAAGGTTTGCTAGTCCAAAGGGACAGAATGCCCAATGGAGAGCTTGCCTTCACCGGAACAGTGTGTGGAGCCTGAGATATGAGGGAAGGAGGTCCCTCGACCGGTGCAAAAAAATGCCCTGCATGCGACAGTTTATAGCAAAAATGGTAGCAAAGGTGGGCGCGTTTCTGTCAGTCAGTCAAATCGCATCCGGTACAGTGACCGCGATTTGACTGAATCGCGTCCAGTCACTAGGCCGTGGATCTGGAAGCCATTGAAGGCTGACAGAGATGCGGTCGGTCCCTGTGGACTTTCATTCATGTCATTTTATATTCATTTTTTTAGGATTGTGTACTACACCCTTGGCTAATCGCCATTTTCTTCTTTCTTTGTCTTTTTTGTCAGGGTAATCAACGAGGAAAATGCCCTCTACATTTTCCATGAATAAAATAAACAAATGCCTTGTCGCATCGCTTATGCCGCCGCGATAAGGTCTTGTTGGCCTAGTCGCACCCAAGGTGCCCGGTGCGACTTGGAATCGCGTTCGCCAGGCCGGACGCGTTTAATAACGCGGCCTCCAGACCCGTCGCGACATGATTAACGCGCCCCGGAGAGCCGTCGCGACATGAAAACAATGCCTTTTGCGATTAAATAGACCCCGAGAATACGGGGAAGCACCGAGGAAAGATGGGTGAGATCTGGAATGATAGGGAAATACTCTTGCAAGGCAAAATGAGGGCCATTTGTGGCGTCATGGCGCAACATGAAATTTGCCCGCGGTGGAGACAAATTTGCGTGTCTACAATGTTGAGTGAGTATTTGTGTTTTTTTAGTTTTCTTTAATATTTTTTCCAATGCTAGAATGCTTCACCAATATAGTATGTCTACTATGTTTTAAATTCCTTTAAACTTGCAGGTATTTGCGGGGTGTCATTCCGTCAACGCTTTTAAAGCGTTTCGAGATATTCGACAGTTTGTGGTTTAACTTTTGTAGATTGACATCTGATGGTGTCAATAGAATTAAATCAATTGTACAAAAAAATACTTTTTTTAGAGAAGTCATACTCTCTACTTCCAATCTGTATATGGTATGCCTAAACTATTTTATGTATTAAGTATCCAATACTGATCCAGTAACAAATCATCATTGTTTATTTTTTTGTTCATTTGTAGGAATCATTGGCAGCTTGTTGTCATATGTAACAAAGGGGATATTGACATGTCGTTCCTTATGCTCCTTGACTCCCTTCACATGGGGGAACCAACTAGGATCGAAAATGAGTTGAAAAAAATATCTTCTATTTTTTATATATATATTTTTTGAAACATATATATGTATAAAAGTATATTTGTATGATGGTGCAGTTTCTTAAAGATTGCATATGAGGGAAGGAGATGAGAGCAGTGTCCGATGAACTAAAAGTAATTGATCTACACGTGCCGAAAGTAATCTTTTAAATTTGGAGTGTTTGAATTGTATATCTAAACGGACTAAAGTATCATTAATATCTTTATGTTGTAGGTGCCCCAACTAAAGGGGAACATAGAATATGGTTCATGGTTCTTTATTTCATATTCCGTTTCATACTCGCTGCTCCTGCATCCTTTGGCACAAATGACTACCCATCTTTTATAAGTTGAATACGTTAATTGTTCTTTTTTCACACTATATATGTACTTTTGTTCAATGGTTAAATATCTTCAATGTTTTTTTTTTTGCAGCTCACAACTGATTGGTTCTCAAGAGAAGAGTATGAGAAATTTAGGGAGGACTTGCAAGGGAAAAGAATTCACATAGATGCTCAGTCTGCTTCCACTTCTAAGTGTTAGGATTGGATATTCGGTTATGGCAAAGCTAGAAGGGGGGGTTGAATAGATTTGCTGCGGAAACTTAGGCAATTTAAAATTACTTCGGATTAAAAGATCTACTCAATTAAAACCCCTTGATCTGTTGTAATGTGTGTGAACAAATTAACAAGTAGTGTGTAGACAAATCCCTAGGCATGCATCTAGCGCGACACAATGCAAACCACAAGTCAAACTACAGTGCACAAGGGATTTTTAGGTGGTTCGGAGATCACACTACGTGACTCCTACATCCCCCCTCACACAGTGAGGACACACTACTCAAGAACTGAGTACAACACACACACACGAGCACAACGGCTCAACCACACACACACATGCTAGATCAAGTCCACAATAGATCAGATCCTCTAGCCTTGATCTGACCACCACACCACACATTGTCTGATGCAAACACGCGATCAGAACAACAATCCACACGTGATCAAGCACAAGAACGCTTGAACCACTATCACACACACAAAGATATGAAAAGTGTAGAAGAAGAAGAGTTCAGAGATGTAGAAGTATATCCTGATGAAGAACTCTTCGTGGTGGTCGTCCAGAAGACTTCAAGCTTCACGTCCTGAAGACCACGTGATGATGGAGAAGCTTGACTTGAAGACGAACTGGTTTCAACTCCGCTTGGAAGGTTGTTCTTCTTTGTTCTGGGCAGAGAGTTGAAGCAGAGCAGCATGAAGAGAGCCTTCTTCTTGATCTTTGCTTAGGGTTTTGGTATGGTGGCTTCTTGCTGCGAAAAAAGCCTCATATGATCTTTATATAATGTTCCAAACATAGAGAGCCGTGCTAAAAGGAAACACCCAATATAGATCATATCCTAGCCATAAGATCTTCCCAAAACTTCGTCTGTCGACAGCCGACTTGCTGCTGTCGACAGGTGCTGACAGGTTTGCAAAAACCAGAAGACTGGGCTTTTTGGAAATAGATTTCTATGTGAATCTGTCGACAGCGAAATCATCTGTCGACAGATGCACTATTCATCTGTTGACAGATGCATTATTCATCTTTGACAGGTAGTTGTTCCAGCAGCTTGTCTTGTTCTTTTGCACTTGGATTTTATTGCTTGTCTTGTGTACATTCACACCTACATTAAAAGACATTCTAAGTGAGATATAATGAATGCATAGTTAATTAAAAAAGCATTAACATCAATGCATAGTTAATTAATAAAAGCATTACCATCATGTTTCTTTCATGTCTTTGTCATTGTCAATCTTTTTGAACCATTCACATAACATCAATTAGTATTGCTCATCATCAAAAACATTTAAGCACTTATTACATTCTCCCACATGAGAACCCAACACTAAGGTGGTTAAGAGAGGCCCAACTTTATTAAGATCTGTACATGGATTGCAAAGTAATGAACACATACCAGTGACAGTTAATTAGTTGGGGCAGCCACTAGGAGAGGGGGGCAGCTACTGAAACAATTCTTGGGCACTGTGGCAAGGATGGGGGGATAAACTGCCGATCGATTGCATTTCTTGGAGGCTAATGTCATCGTCTAACAAGGACGATGTTTGGGATTTTATCCAGGTGATGTAATACATGTGTTTGTTTAATTTTCTATTCCACTTGATTACATCTAACATTTTATTTTTAAAATGCAGAGAAAATTTGATGTTCCCATCAGCTTGCGTGATTTGTAATGAATGATCTAGATCAGAAATGGAGGTCTTGGAAGTATGACTTTAGGACGAAGTTCTTCACGCCATATAAAAAAGCGCACAACACTTTGCATGTTCAGACACAAGAGTAGTTGAAGATCATGGAAAAATCTTGTTCAGATATGGTCTTCGTAAGAATTCAGGTAATTGGAATTGGATTACAATTAGTCTAAATATAGTGATACTCCATAATTATTCTAACAGTTGTCATTTTGATTTGTAGAAACACAGTGAAATAAATAAGCAAAATAAGACCAAACACACTTTTTTTCACTGCGTTGGTAGTAAAAGTTTTGCTGAAAAATACCACGAGGAGGTAACATATATACTCATCATAGCATCTCAGTTCATCTATTCAAAATAATTTTGTTTATGTCTAAGTTAACTTCTGTACAATGTTGTAGTTTCTAAAAACTGGGGCCACTCTTGATCGTGGGGACTTATTCATAAGGACCCGTATGAAGAAAGTTGGCAGTCCAGTTAATGAAGAGAGTGCTGCAATGATTGTAGAATTAATTAACTTTGTTAATTGTCTAATGTTCACATAATTCTCATTATGTATGGATATTCTAATGTTGACATAATTCTCTTTATGATAGTGTTGCAACGATTGTTTTTTCATTCAAATTGTAGGATAAAATTCGAGACATTAAGCTGACGCAGCAATCAAGTACATCAAGCTCAATTGCAAGCGTGGGGGGACGCTTATGAGCAAGTTCTGGGAAGGGATAGAACTGGAAGAGTCTGTGGCATAGGCATGGGTCCTACCCCAAAGAGTTTGTGGGGTTCAAGAAGTGAACAAAAGCTACGTCAGGACAATGAAAGCCTGAAACAACAAATTGATGCTCTCAAAGAAAGAATGAAAAAATTTGAGTCTCGTGGCAATAATGAGGTAATGAGATTCTATTGACATACTTCAATATTAAAATTGCTTAATGTTGACAATCTACATATATATTTGTGCAGAGTTCTGCAAATGTTTGTCATGCTCAAAGGAAAAAGGTAAACGAAATCTAACTAATTTAATATGTTGGAATGCATATATATCTGACATCTATATCTAAAATTTTTAACAGGATTCATTAGCGGGGAGGGGGTGAGGATCCTAAATTTCTCTGGACAAGTAGTTGCCAGCAGCACTCTAATGTCTGATGATAATGTGGTCATGGGGAAGAAGTTAGGTGGTGAGTACTATGAGGTTTCTATACTCATAGCCCATGACCCGACTGCATCTTTGTTTATCAAAGATGCAGATAGAAAAAAATATGAACGATGCTATTGGAGTCACATAATATGGTTCAGATAATAATAAGTTTATTTTATATTTATCTCATTCTTATTTATATGTTGCTAATTGTCAACTCTGATGTTATTTACATTTTTACATGTAACAAGTTGAGCTTGTGGATAATTGATCTTCACCTCCACCCTTTTTGGTAAGTGATAATTGCGCTGTTATTGATAATAATCATGTTATTTACTATCTTATGGCCTTAATTTTACACAAATTCATTGTCACTTTATGCAAAAATGATAATTGATTAAATCTCTATTGTGTTGTATTTGCAGATTAATGGGCCAAGAAATGAAGTCAAATGGGCCAATAATTTGATTAGATCAAGAGAGAATAATGAGAGACTCTATTTTTTAAAATATTCACTCTCTCTTTCTTTTCAAAAATATTTTCTCATTTTTAAAATCCCTCTCCTATTTTCTAAAAACTCTCTTTCCTTTTCTCTCCCCCCCTTCCTCTCTTTCTCTACTATTTTATAAACCTCCCCCTCTCTCTCTCACAACTATTCTCTTTCTCACTTTCTCTCTCTCTCCTCTCTCTCCTCCGATCTCTTCCCCCTCTCACCTTCTCTCTTCCCCTCTCTCCTGCGATCCCCTCCTTCCTCTTCTTCTTCTTCCTCTCTCCTTCTTCTTCCTCCCGGCCTCTCTCTTTCTCTCACAGCAAGCAGCACAGCAGCAGCAGTGCACCAGCCGCCCGCCTGGACGCCCGCGCCCCTGCGCCCAGCCACCGCCGCGCGAGCCCGGCCACGCCAGCCCGCTGCCCGCCTGCGCCCCGTGTGCACCCGCCCGCACTGCCCGCGCGCCGCCCCGCTCGCGCGCCGGCGCCCCTGCGCGCGACCTGCTTGCCCGCGCGCACCCGCCTGGCCGTGCCCTGCCTCCACGCGCCCCCGCCTGCGCGCCTCCACGCGCCCCCGCCTGCGCGCCCCGCACCCCGCGCCCGCCTGCCACGCCGCCCCCTCTCCCTTCTCTACTACGTGCAGCATGCACGTAGAGAGGGCCGCCGCGGCGCTCTTCTCTCTCCTCTCTCCGCTCTCTCTTCTCTCTCCTCTCTCTCGCCTCTCTCTTCTCTCTCCTCTCTATCGCCGCCTCTCTCCTCTCTCTCTCTTCCTCTCTCTCTCTCTCTCCAATCCTCTTCTCTCTCCTCTCTCTCGCCTCTCTCTTCTCTCTCCGCTCTCTCTCTTTTTCGCTCTCTCTCTTTTTCTCTCTCTCTCTTCTATCCTCTCTCTCTCTCTTGTTTTCTCTCTCTTTCGTCTCTATCTTTTCTCTCTCATCTTTTATTCTCTCTCTCTCTTCTTCTTCTCTCTCTCTTCTCTTTCTCTCTCTATTTTTCAGTATTATTAGGATAGTTGTTGATTTACTTTGTTTAGTATCAAACAATTTTTGTTAACTATTTTATTTAGTGAAATGCAATTTCAAACTTTGCCCCTTTGTCTCTAATCCACTCTTTATCTCTCTCTCTATTTACTTAGTTTAATTAGTTTAGTTTTATTTAATGCAACTTAGTTTAAATATCACCACATTATTTTCCTAAATAAAAATCCAAGGTTTTCAACTCTAAAATCTAGTTCCCCGTGATTCGACTCGGCTCTCACCACTTACTACTGTTAAAATATTTAGTGTAGGCCGATAATTTTGAGATTGTTAGTCACGTGTTTAACGACGCATTCGTGAGCTATCAGTAGTATCTAAATTTTTTAACATCTGAGTTGCACTGGATCATATTCTTAACTTGTTTACATTTCTGTGTAATTTTGGCTTATTCTTTCAATCACCATATCTATTTTACTTAGAAGATGCTGGTGGAGTCTAAATGTATTCTCTCTGTGGTCAGAAAGATTGGTTGTATTCGATTGATTTTTGTCTCATGTTGAGGAAGACTTGTGTACTAGTTGTGCTACAATTTTAGTGTGAAATAGAGTTTGGTGTGATTGATAGCCTTCTAGGAGCAGTTGCCTTAGTGCTTATTTGCCTCCTCCTTGTCATTTTATCGACATGAGTGTTCTGGAAGATGATCATGTCTGGTGGTGATATATATAACCAAGCCAATCTTACGGTACCTCTTGGGTATTGGGTTCTGCTGATGAAAGAATGGAAGACACTTGCTTTTGATATATCTTAGATATATACCTTGTTAATTAGAGAGAGGGTAGTATGAGTAATGTTCCACCCTATCTCAATCACACCAAACTCCATTTTACTAACTACTAAAAGCATGTGTCCGACCTCACGAAGCTTCACTTCCATTTTCCATGCCTTACAGAGACTAAGGCCAGATGTACTTATACACCTCCCTCTTCTTTCTTCTAGACTCACATATTCCCCCTTATTTAATTTTCTCAAGGCCCTGATCTGACGTTGAGAGCCATGCACGTCTCTTCCTAATGAACCTCTTCCTATGTATCCTTCTATGGACTCAAAACTGTGAGCAGACAACAGTACCGCTATAATTCCCCAAGGAAAGTTATAAGGCTCATGCAATTATCATATCCAAGAGAACATAGAGCAGCATAATTAGCCAGTAGGTAACTAAGTCCCCACTAGAGGTGATCAGCAAAATACTTGGCTCTAACTGCCCATTGCTACTTTATAAATATTTCAATTCTGCTTAAATACTCAGAAACTTACTTTTCTTCTAACTATTTCTTCTCCACAACATGTAGCAGGAAGTCAAACAAATTACCTTGCGCATCAGAAAAATGCTTCTTCGTTTCCTTTGTTGGGCAACTTTGCCTTGCACACCTTTAGTGCTTATCAAGCATTCTATAAAGTGATGGATAAGGATAGGCTTTGATACCTCTTGCCGATGAAAGATAGAGTATGTACCCATTTTATGTCACTCAAGTAGGGATGGTGGTGGTCAATCACCCAACTGCCAGGCCTTGCACACATTCTCATTTGCTGAGAAGTCTGGGGTGTTTGCTCATACTCAGCCTGCTTTCTCATACTCAGCCTGCTTCAATTTGCCTTCTAAAAAATGGAGTGATAAATTCTTCCAAGGAGATAATGGATCTTAGAACCACAAGGAAATGAACCCTGTTATTTTTCCAACAATCCTCTCCACCAGAAAACAACTTGCTTTTGTATCTAATTGTCTGGACAACTTGCTTAGGTTCACCATTGACATTGGTTATACCAATGCAATGCAAGCTATGTCTTCTTTTTGTCTAGCTAACATATAGACCCCATAGTCTATTACTTCTCAGAACCTTAATTTGAAGATCTGTGGCATTTCACCACCTCCAGCTTGCTTAGGTTCACCATTGACATTGGTTATACCAATGCAATGCAAGCTATGTCTTCTTTTTGTCTAGCTAACATATAGACGCCACAGTCTATTACTTTTTGGACATCTGAGTTGCACTGGATCTTTCCTGAAAAAGTGTGCACAAAAAGTCACATTTTTAGTACATCTAATCAGACCATAAAAAGGAAATTAATAACCAAATTTTTGTTTGGACACAGTTCTTGGCAGGCTCTCTTCCACCAAATGCCAACGGTCAGATCTGTGGCATTTCACCACAAAACCCTTAGATGTTCATCATTTTGCATCTTAAGGAAATATGGAAAAAAAAATGAGCGGTTACAACTAGTTATATCCTTCTCAGAAAAGAAAGAAGGGGCACCACTGGGTCATGAACCATTTGCTTTGCTTTTGATAATTGTGGTGGTTGTTTTCTGCCACCTAAGCCCATCGTGATCCATCAAGGCCCATCAACGCCTTCCCTTTGGACGTGGCCTCCCCATACGGCACCACGCCTCCGCCAAGATCATTTAAAAGTGCCCCACGGAGCAATCACCCCGAAGGAAGCATCGCCAAGTTCCTTAGCGGCATGTTTCCAGACAGGGGCATTGATTCTGCTGCGCTGGACAACTATGGGTATTACCGAACAGCCAGATCAACCCCTCTCAGGGGACACCTGCTCGGTGACCTCCTCCAGAGATTTTCGGGCAGCCCTTCACATCCACACAGCGGTTGCAAACCGTCGCGGACCACGCGTCCCACTATTAAGAGGTGTGTTAACTGCCTGGCAGCCCAACGGGCGTCCCAGCGCGTAACTCCTCCAGTTATGCACGCCTTTCAAGGAGCCCTTCCAGGCACGATCTAGTGACGTTACGCACGTCAGCTTACACCCTTGCCTATAAAAGATACAGGTATAGTGCCATGCAGAGGTACGTTCTCTCTTACGCGAACACACCCTAACATACGAAAATCTCCTGCCTTTCAAGCCTTTCACTGACTTAGGCATCGGAGGGTTTTCCCCGGTCTTCACCGGGCCCCCCTGATCTTTTCTGGTAATTGCAGGATCCTTCGTCCGTCTCCGGCGATCGTCGTCTCCCTTACACAAGTGTTAGGCCCGATCCGCTCCGGCCCAACAAGGAAAAGGTCTTCACAATAATATTTCCAGTTAAATTTCTTGCCAAAAGTCCACGAAAAGAGGCAACAAAATAGCTATCTTAAGCATGTCTGTGCATGATACTTGCCAGGGAAGATTAATTGTTCATACATTTAACTTTTCCCTTCAAGTTTAGGTGTTTTTCCAAAGAGTAGGTGACATATTTCCCTAGCAAGTATTATGCACAGACATGCTTAAGATATTTTCCCTGGCAAGTTTAGGTGACATATTTCCCTACATTACTGTTTATTAGTATATTGTTTTTTTTGTTATACATATCCTCACACAGTACTTATTGACCACATATTGTTGCTCTTGCAGTTTGTCAGCTGCAACCTATCCTGGTCCAAGGAGAAAGCAAGCTCATTTAGACAAATCACAAATCTCCTCCCACCACACGTGAGCAATTTTATTTACTAACAATTAACTTCCTCTTCGCAACAGACTTTAGCACCAGTATGTGAATGTGAGCAATGATGTTTGATGTAATGATTTACTTTCATTAACATTATTGTTTGTTAAACTTTAATGTGTTTTATATTATTAATGTGTTGTGCATTGTGAATGAGTGGGTGTGAATGTGTCTGTGGATCTAAATGTGGATGTGTTGATCTAAATGTGGATTATGGATCTAAATGTGGATGTGTATGTGTGGAACTAAATGTGGATGTGTATGTGTTGATCCAAATGTGAATGTGTGCATCCAAATGTGGATGTGTATGTGTTGATCCAAATGCTTGTGAATGTGGAACTCTAAATGTAGGTGAATGTGGATTCATTTGAATATATTACTATTTTCTTTTGCTAAAACAAAACCGTTTATGGTGTACGTGGCCGTAGGGAAACATACTTGCTTATGGTGTACGTGGCCGTAGGGACACATACTTGCTTATGGTTTACAATGTCGTAGGGAAACATGTTTATGGTTTACAATGTCGTAGGAATGTTCGTAGCCGTAACTGAGTCTATCCTTACAAAAAAAATATGACTACAGTTAACATCGTCCGTAGCGGAAAGAGGATATCCTTATGGTGTTACTTACGGCTACCAACACCGTCACTATAGTTCGATACTTACGGAGTTTAAAACACCGTAGCCCTAGGCCTTTGCCATCGGACCTTAGCTGACGAAACACTATCGTAGGGTAACACCGTAAGCGAAGACTATGCTTACCATTTTCGGTTCTCTACTTACGGTGTTTGGACGTAAGCAAAGCCCGATTTTCCTGTAGTGAAAGAGCTTGATGCAAGCTCAAAACCTTTTACAACTCCTTAAGATATGTGATGCTTAATTTTTATACGGGATGTTCTTTTGTTGAATTGAATCGAGAAATCAAGTCGAACTGAAATTTTTAGTTCAATTCGATTCAAAATATCTGAATTCAGGTCAATGACCCAAATAGAACTAGTTAGCTTTAAATGGTTCTTTCTCGGTTTAGAAATCATATCGAATCGTGTGAATTGAATAAACTAGATCGATTTTTAATGGTTTTTTCTCATTATTTTTTATTTTTATTTTACCTGATTCTTGTAGGATTTGTTCGTGATTTTCATACATATTTTTTTTTCTAATAGATATATTGCATCATTTAGTTCATAAATGTCAACTTATCAAAAAATCAAATCTGTAGCCAAAATAAATAAAAAAATAAAAAAACTTAATAAGCAACCCTAAGATTAACAAGAACGAATTACAACCCGAAAAAAATTCAAAAGCCGGCTCAAACTGTGAATTGATTCGGCTCAATTTAGTTCAATTTATATGGGCCTCGCATATGGTTTGAATCAGTTCAGCTCTAATTAAGTTTAAATCACTTCAATTCGATTCGGGTTGAAAATAATCTTAAACCAAACCAACCTAATCATGTTCAGCCCTCTACATACTTTGCACCGAAGATGGAAGAGTGAAGAAGTGATCATATTAAGTTCTGTATTAGCTTCAAACTTCCATATTAGCAAGGATTGTTCGCGTCAAAAGGTCGTTTAATACAAAGTTCGTCTGATTTTTTATGTTTATGTGTTTGATAGCCATAGTTTCTTGATTGGGAGAGATTCTTGCAAGTGTCAAATGAGAAGGAAATAGCACTTCGATATCTGTACTCTTTTGGGACAAATCCCAATCCCGAATCTTTTGATTCTAATAACTTTAAGGACAAAGGCGTTTGCCCAAAACAAAAGAGAAGAAAAGCTTTCACGACAAAGCCAAGGACATAAAAAGAACAAAGGATAGGAATAAAATAGTACGTACACTAATTATTAAGTTAATAGGCCAGACGAAGAGTTGGTTTCTCCTTAACATATCTAGCTAGCTTATAATCCCCTTCACTCGTATTTCACAATCCTCCACTTTGTAGTGGGAGGAGATCTAATACTCACCCGTAAACCTAGTTGTAACTAGTGCTGTTGTAATGAAAAATAGACAAAACGATGGACCTCACACCTTCCTTTATGTGGGATTTAATTATTTTCCATCTTTCACATCCCATTAGGATAGCCTATTTAATTAGAAGGAATCAATTTGTGTTACTATCTGTGTGTTATGGGTCTATGGCCAAAGTTTAATCCTACATCGAGAATAGATAGATTGAACGGTGAATGACTAAGATTTAGTCTTTGTGAGGTTGAACTAATTCAAACTGCGTGAAGTATTAATAAACTCAAAAGTCCGAAATCCGACCCATTTAAATTCATTCATGGGCCCCGGCCCAATTTCAAGTTGGAAGCCCAATTCGGTTCAGAACTTTAGGGCCATCATATTTCGAATTTCATGCGTCCGTACATATATGGGAATACTTTTTGCATGCGTTTCATGAAATTTAATATCCGAACAAATAGAATTTTTTTTTTTCAAGGGGCCTCGTTCTCATATTATATACTTGAACGGCATTCCCATGATTAAAAAAATGATAGCTAAGTAATATCCTTATGCCGAGAGTCAGAAGTAAAGAGCATGTTCTTGCTTCTAATTAAGGGTCAGTTTGTTCTATGTAAAATAGTTTAATAGGAAACAATTTTTCATAGAATAATTTTTACATGAAAATAAAAATCGTAATTGTTCTTTTGGTTGTCAGGTAAACTTTTTATTTGTGTAAATAGAGAAAAAAAAAGGGTGAAATGTCAGTAGCATTAAATGTAAGATTTTACTATAAAATTACATGGAGGGACGTGAGATCTTATGATCCACTCAGAGTCATGTACTCCTTGTGCACTATTTAACACAATTCATCAACTTTTTTTATTTTATTTTTAGTTTTAATACTTTTAAAAGAGTAAAAAATTAAGATAACTAATGAAAAAGAAGTAACTTCGAAAAAAATAATTTAAAGTAGGAGAAATAAAATAAAAACATAACTTGAATGAATAGTATTCTACTGATACTTTAATAAAAAAAATAAAAATCAAAACAACTAATGAAAATAATTAGATTTGACAAAGATGACGTAAATGAAGCAAAAAAAAAAAAAATAATCTAAATGAATAGTGCTAAGAAAGATGGCTCTGTATGGAACAAGGAAGAAGGAGAATACGCACGCGCCGGAAATGAAAATGGTTTCTGAATTTTGCCGTCGATGCCAAAATTCGAGATTTTAAGATGAGTTTTTACAGAATTTAGTTTTCAAAAATATCAAATAATAAAAAAATATTAAAAAAATTTGGCTGAAACTTTACCGTTAAACAAACAGACTTAAGAGGTAGCAATAAGAAAGGACCCCCCAACAATCGGAATTAAAGACAGTCCTAAATCTACCAAGTCGAAGTTTTTGCTTCTTAGAATTATGACACATTCTATGTGACAGACGTATTAGAAAGGTAAAAATAAATAAAAAACATATGCCCATATAAATGAGTTTTCTCTCAATTTTTTTGACGTATTAAAGAGTGTGTGTATTCTCTTTTGGAGGGTCAAATTGTACGGACACATATGCTGAGTAAAAGTTGACATGAAAAAAATAAAAATAAAAATAAAAGTTAGCCACCCAATTGGACTACCGGTGCAACAGCCAAAACTCGCGTACACGTGGAACTGTGGATCTGCCCTGAACGTGTGCGGATTTCTACTTTTTCTTGTCTAACTGGGCTTACAACAAAACTATGGGCCGAGCTAATTATTCCTCAAGCGGGCTCCTCTTGGGCCAGATTTTAGGAAATGAGGAAATTTTAAATGCCATGGCAGTAAAAAATCCCCATATTAATATGATCGATCCACATCGACAACTACCGGGCACTCCGGCCTTGCGCTATTCCATCTAACCTCCGTCGGTAACGCCATTTTGTAACAAATATTATAGAGAAATATTAACGCAAGAATTGGTCATAAATCATATTATACATATTATTCTTACACTAAATATTTCTCAATATTATAAAACATATGGTGCAGTAAGTAAGTACTTTCCTTTTATCCGTAAAGTTGTGGAAGAGTACCTTCTTACTTAAGTAAATCTTTTAGTAAATTTGAGACACGGTAAAAATAATAATATAATCTTCATAATTTCATATCAAGAGGAAACCATTCGATCGTGTTGGAAATGTAAAGTTATCTACAAAATCTGAATATCAAGGAACAAAAGTAACACTATATAAAGACAGATCTACTCTAAAATTAATTGATATAAGATTACTCTACACGCCATTACATGTGTTGGCTCCACATTAGGCAAATGCCACATAGATCTTAATAAGATGACGTGAGGTCTATAATCTGAAGAACGAAAACTCACCCTAATGTCATATTGAAAATATAGAATCACCTTCAAATATTAGATATTCAAGGTACAAAGATAGTACTTTGTCACTCTCAAATTAACAGATATATGGAACTATTTCACATATCAAAAAACTTAATTTTCAACTATTTTGAACTGTCAACTCCATTTTATGTGAAGTTGGTGGAAACCCCCAAAATACCCGTAGTTTTGTTGGTTGTTAAGTCCAATTGCCCCCGAATCATCGATCCACATTAGTCAATGTGAAGATCCCATCCAGAGAAGGGGGCTTCGACATCTTGTCTTTGAAGGAATGAATATGTTCCACCAAGTTTAAGGGTTAATGACGAGGGACATGGAAAGAGTTAGATGGAGACATGAGAAGAGTTTTAGGGGAGAAAAGGGAGGATATAAATAGAGTTAGCATATCCCACTCCTCACAAATAGTTTAAGTTTAACCCACTTATTTTTGGATCTCATCTCCTCTCCCCAAATCATATTTATTTAAAAATTATGTTAAGGAACTCCCGCTTAAAATATCCAAGATTATTTTATCCCCTCCTCAATTAGACCCGCACTAGAGATTAAGACTTTTCACACTTCCGTGTTCGGATTCAAATCTTGAGTTATTTATTAAAAAAACATCATTAAAGGGTAATTTTAAGACTTTCAAAGATTCTTCCGGATGATTTAGATTTATTTTTTTTAATATAGATCAGATAATGGAGTTGCTGTTAGGAATTCTAGTCAAGGATTCAATTAACTATAAATTAATTTGACCCCCCTTTTTGACCGAGCACTAACTTACCCTTTTTTTAAAAAACCTTTGAATGGGAATAGAAGTTGCTCTACGTTCCAGCGGGCCACAGCGGGTGGAGGCCGCAGGGTCGGGCAGGACCATGACGTCCGACCGCTCCTCTAACCCAATTATACGTATGCAAATGGCGCAGCGTGACGTGCGACTCGTGAGGCTGTCCAATCAGAACCGTTATTTGCCCATTTGTGGAGCCCCTGCCCCGTTCGTGAACCCAGGCCCTCTAGGCCCCGGGCTTTACCGTTTTCTCTTGCGTTCCCCACGCGGCGGCTTCGCCACGTGGCATGAGTCAACGGTCTCTCGGGACGCGAATTTTCCTCCCCTTTAGTACTCCAGCATGAGAGAGAGAGAGAGAGAGAAGTCGTCACCTCCACCGCCGTCTCTGTATCCGGCTGATCCGTTTCGAGTTTTTTTAAGAGAGAGAGAGAGAGTTCGCAGTAGAGAGAGAAAGAAAGAGATCCATTTGGGGTCCGCCGGTGGCCACTGCTCCGCCACCTCCATCTGTTGGGAGCTCACAAGAGAGAGGGGAGCCATGGCCGACGAGCTCCCTTCGCCAGCCTCCCCCTCCGGAGATCTCATCTGACATCTCCGGGGTGCCCCTATCTTGTTGGCTTCCCAGACTCGTCGGCCTCCCCTCCCGGTCGTCTCCTCCGTCGGATGGGAAGGAGAGACTGGGGTTTGGAGCAGCAGCGGCATCGATTGCGGCTGGGGCGGTCCGCTTCTGCTTTTGCAACCTGCCGCAATTGCGTACCAGAATTTCGACTCCGAGGTCTGTAGATCTTGGTTGTTCTCTGACATCGTGTTCTCGTTTTCTGTCCTCGCGGATCGATTCGTTGAAGCCGTTGGTGTTCTGCATCCATGGAGGACAAGGGGTGGTTCTCGTGGAGTGTCTTCCGCTCCCTGCTCGCGATCCTCCAGTGGTGGGGGTTCAATGTTACTGTTATCATCATGAACAAGTGGATCTTTCAGGTTCGACGCTGGAGTGACCTACATTTTTCTTATTTTCACCGGAAATTCTTCTTTACTTCTGTCGGTTCCGACATTTGAATGTGCACTAATTCTATGCTTTCTGCTGATCTCTGGTGATTGGATCCAGACTTCCAGACATCATGTTTTTGGGTTATGTGAGATTATCTTTCTTTTTTTCCTCCAATTTATTATGCGTTTTTCTGATTTATGCAAGTATTGAATGCATATGTAATAACAAATGCCTTTTAAAAGTAGGAGCAAGATGGTGTGTATTAGAAGACTGTTCAGTTCTAGATCTCTTAATGCATTTAGTAGTGAAAACATACCAAAACGTGTTCTGCTGCACCCTCTCAATCTGGACATGCTTCTGAAAATGCAATCAAAGGAACTCAGCAGGCCTTGTGACTTTCAGCCCCTTCCGAATTTCCTTGACGGGAATTTATCCCCGCAATTACGTGTTAAGTCCCTATCTACCAAACTGACTTGTCTATTTCCTGTACTCATGTTCCACATACATGAAACAGGACGGGAACTTCTATGCTCTTTTTTCTTTGTGCATTGATTACTAGCATTACCTGGCCCTGGAGCAAGATCATATGGCTTGATCAATGAAAATAATTGCAGTGCTCGATTCTTTTAGATTTAAGCTCTATTTTAAGTGAGACTCGGATATGGATCTAATTTTATGAACTCGAAAATTGAATGGTAAGGTTGTATTACTGCACGTTTCCTGCATCTTTTCTGTCTTCATTGAGACGGAAATGCGGAAGAGAAGTTGTTTTCTGGTGTCATTTTTAAGATTTCATCAGGTCCTCCAAATAAAAAAAAATACTTTCACCCTGAAATAGCTTGTTCTCCCAATATTGGCTTATCATAACCGTTGTCCTATAGGAGGCTATTATTCAGTGAGATTTTTGCAGAAGTTTACCTCTGGCTCAGTATGGAAGAAGACCCAAAGGTTGTATGGTAAGGTTGTATTACTGCACGTTTCCTGCATCTTTTCTGTCTTCATTGAGACGGAAATGCGGAAGAGAAGTTGTTTTCTGGTGTCATTTTTAAGATTTCATCAGGTCCTCCAAATAAAAAAAATACTTTCACCCTGAAATCGCTTGTTCTCCCAATATTGGCTTATCATAACCGTTGTCCTATAGGAGGCTATTATTCAGTGAGATTTTTGCAGAAGTTTACCTCTGGCTCAGTATGGAAGAAGACCCAAAGCTGGTCTTTGATTTTGGCCCATGGAATCAGATTATTTTATGTATCTCTGGAAACATAATGCAGTTATGCAAGGGCCGATCTGGCAGGAATTTTCTTTTGCCTGAAGCAGCCAGCAGGAGGTTGCAGCTCTTTTCTCAAAGGAAAATACTTAGTGCACACCAAAAGGTGTGCACATAAATTGGGCACACCCTATAAGGATGTACCACTTCAACACTTTAGGATTGACAAAATAGGGATGGGGGTTATGTTAAATACCCCCCATGCCTTAGGTGGCACACTCTTATAGGGTGTGCTCAATTTGTGCGCACCATTTGGTGTGCAGTAAGTCCTTCTCTTTCTCAAATTATGGATATGCTCAGGCTGTGTCCCGTCTGACTTGACTAGTCTGCAACTCTAGGTCTGCATCAACCAGTTCTGCAGGCCATGGATTCAGCTCCTTATTGACCTTCCTCTTGTAGTTAAATCCATGTTAAAAAGTGTAATCCTGTGGCGATACAAGAAGGAAATTTAATCACATAGACATTGATAGAGCTGCATATCCACAAGAAAGAAGTGGGATGGGGATTCTCAGTTCTCCGCAACCTTCCTTCAAGCCGAACAAGATGTTTACCATAAACCTTGATTATTTTCCTATCCCCAACCTTATCCATGGCCACTGAAGTCGTATGCTGCGCGCGTCACTTAGTAAAGAGAGAAGAATAGGACCAGCACTAGCTATGGACATAGTGTCATTTGTTCTTAATTGAAGACAATAGGTGTGTTGGATCTTCTTTTGATGTTTCTGTATAGGTCATTCTTTCCAGAACACGGATCTCTCTGCCACAGTTTGCAAATTTTAATTGTTTATGCAACTTGGGATTTATCTTTCAATGGCTTCCATGTATAGAATGGTTTGCATTTCATTTTGGAATGGGAACTCTACATTTATGTTCGTATATCTTGGGATTTATCTTTCTGTGGTTCCCATGTTAACAATGATTTTCATTTTTCTTTGGTGGTTAAACTCTGTATCATATCACATATTTTACTTACAAAGCACAATTCTTAAATGCAATATTTGGTTCAGTAATGTGGATGACTTCTTTCTGTAACAGAAGCTGGATTTCAAATTTCCCCTGTCTGTGTCATGTGTTCATTTCATTTGCTCTGCTGTCGGAGCATACATTGCCATCAGGGTACTGAAGGTTAAGCCACTAATTGAGGTTGATCCAGAAGACCGTTGGAGGAGAATATTTCCTATGTCATTTGTTTTTTGCATCAACATTGTACTGGGGAATGTAAGCTTGCGGTACATTCCTGTTTCATTCATGCAGACAATTAAATCCTTCACCCCAGCAACAACAGGTTAACTTGATTCTCCACTTGGTTTCAAATGTCATTCAGATTTGATAGAACTGTCTCTGTCATCTGATCTGGTTCATCTGCTTGAAACAGTAATTCTGCAGTGGTTAGTATGGAGAAAACATTTCGACTGGAGGATTTGGACATCATTAATACCCATTGTTGGTGGGATCCTTCTTACCTCTCTAACAGAGCTTAGTTTTAATGTACTTGGATTCTGTGCTGCACTGTTGGTTGCTTAGCTACCTCGACAAAGACCATTCTTGCAGAATCTCTGCTTCATGGATACAAGTTTGATAGGTACTCATTTTTCATAAACTTATTCTTGAAACTTCTATGGTGTTTGCTTCAAGCATTTTAGTTCTAGTATCCTGAGATTTAGTGGAGCATTATCTTACTTGGGTTTCTTTTTTTACTTCTTGCTAACAAAATAAACCATTAGAAATTTGCTTTTAGGAGAATGCGCCATCAACAATTTGTGTTTTCTCCTGAGAAATATGTAATTGTCTTCTAACTCTAACGTTTCTGGTATAAATTATGAGCCCAGTCGTCAGTTTCTAACTTTCCATGTATACACCATCAGCAAGGGCCTGACAATGCCCTGTTTGATATTTTAAAAGTAAGTGCTTACCCAATATTACAAGGCAAAGTATGAAGAGGACAACATATATAGTATAATATCATATTTTATTTTGCCACTACTTAATGTCAGACTGTTCTAACTTGGGGCTTTGACTTGTCTACTGACGGAGACTTTGTCATGTGGACCATGGCAGGCATCAGGTTCATAGCATAGAAATATAATCATGGCCTCTGACACCATGTAAATTTACTAGACCACCCAACTGGAAAGCTTAAAGCACAGAGTGGAGAATAAACTGCAATCTATCCGTATGTTATATTTTGTCACAACCCAACTTGTTGTGGACCTATTCTAACAGGAACAATCACCTGCCATGCCTGTCAAAGGTGAGACTCAAGTGTTCCCGAAACAGTTTGTGTAGCAAATCTGGGTTGGCTTAAGTTGGATATGATCATATGGTGATCTTTGTTGAAATGAAGTCTGTGTATAATTATTTCATCTAGCTCACTCAAATCTGATATTTTGCATACAAATATCATCTGTAAGTTCATTTCCTCTGATATCTAGTTGAGGCTCAAGTAGACAGTGTCAGACGTTGCTGAGGATATATGACGGTGATTGTTAGTGCTGAACTTTTACCATAGGTTAGCATGACATTTGCTGGCAATTTACCATAATTGAGAATTTGTTTTAGGATTACTATAGCCACATGGTGGTCTTTTTGGCTTACATTGGCTTTTGATTTTTACAGACGTCAATGGAGCAGTAGTTATGTCTCTCTGGTAAATGTGGTTTCTGCCTTCTGGAATGTGGCATTTCAGTGAATCTGTTTAGCTATGGTTGACTGTAAATGACTTTTCTTGTACTTTATTATTTGTTTTTTGGATTAACTTTGCTTTCCTTTGTTTCCCTTCCAATTTACCCTACAGATGTAGTTTGTAAAGAATGTTGTTAATACTTGAGAATATTTCTCATATGCCTCCCCACTTTCATCTAGACAGTTTGCTCATCAACAAGATGAGAAATTTTTTAGAGAATTTTCCATTTTTTCATGACCAAGATGGGCAGAGATGGGAACTCTCAAGTAGCATTTTGATCATTGAGACTAAGCAAAACATTAATAAGTA
This sequence comes from Colocasia esculenta, assembly GCA_014218235.1. NCBI lineage: Eukaryota > Viridiplantae > Streptophyta > Magnoliopsida > Alismatales > Araceae > Colocasia > Colocasia esculenta. Next base: position 76,717 of record JACBKR010000068.1, on the reverse strand, counting down.
AATTCCTGGATATTGGTTCTAATATACTCTTTTCGCTTTACCAGTGACCTTTGACATTATCTATCATCATCTTTCCAGTGATACTTCTGATAATATTGAAATATGTGTTGCATACTTGTTATCCAACCTAACCTCGAGCATTCATGTCCTTCATGCAGTATAAATACAGTCTATTACATGGCACCATTTGCGACTATGATCTTGGCTGTTCCTGCAATATTACTGGAAGGGGGTGGGGTTTTGACCTGGTTTTACACACATCAATCTATTGGCTCAGCATTGTTCATTATTTTCAGCTCAGGAGTATCTGCTTTCTGCCTTAATTTTTCCATCTTTTATGTGATCCATTCAACTACAGCAGTCACCTTCAATGTTGCAGGAAATCTGAAGGTAACTCATGTTCCTTCCCCTTCCCGCAGAATTAGTGTCAGCATTTCACATCCTTCCCTGAGGAACTTGGTTTCTTGTTCACAGGTTGCAGTTGCTGTCATGGTCTCGTGGCTGATATTCCGCAACCCGATCCCCACTCTAAATGCATTTGGATGTGCAGTCACACTCTCGGGCTGTACATTCTACGGATACGTCCGGCACAAATTGTCACAGCAACCCGGAACTCCTCGGACACCTCGGACACCCCGAACCCCAAGGAGCAAACTGGAGTTGCTTCCCCTTGTAAATGAAAAGGAAGATAAAGTTTAAGGTGATCTGACGATCAAAAAGCAAGTTGAACTTTTTGGTTGATTTGTCTTATAGAGCTGTGTGAGAAGAGGACTGCGCTCCGACCTGTTTGGCTTGCTTTTTTCACAATACCGACCCCTTCCAATCCAAGTGGCTGCTTTGTTCAGTCCGGGGTAACAGTTGTAGGTGTGTACTTAAGCTTATTGATGATCACATTGTATCTTATGATCTGGCTTGGATGCGCATCCAAGCTTTCAATTTAATCCACAAAAATGAAAATTATTTTCCAAGTAGCAGTCTAAAAAATATTGGGGTGGAACTTTGACCAGCTTTAACAATGTTTGATCGTGACTTGTTCGCAGAGTTATATTTGAAACCTACCATTGTTCATATCTTGCTCGAGTCTGAGCATGTTTTTTTTTAGTACTATTTGTAATATTATGATCAAGAATTACCTCTTCAAAGAGTTATTTGTGTGTCATACCCTAGCGTAAGTCATTGGATCTTTTTGAGCAATATTTACATACAGTCTGAGCTAAAGTCATGTTCATTTTGGGCTCAATTCTTGGGGATCATCTAGACTGTGTTTCCTGCATCTTTTTCTGGTATGATGTTTAGGGGGGACCCTAACACCGTTGTGTACCTCTATCGTCGGGACGGGAACGCCTGGAGAACATTTTTCGGTTCCCTTGTATTTGGGCGAATTTTACTATTTCACAGCAACTACAGCAGCCTGGGAACAAGCATTTCTTGGAGGGTGACCAAAATAACTATCTTCTATGAGAAACACTTGTTGCACAAGTTTTATTGGGCCACATCTGGCATGGCAAATGCAAAGTATTCAATTAGAGGCTCGCAACGGCAACTGAATGAGCTCATAAATATTGATTTTGAACTCGTAAGTAATAATTTTGGACTGAGAAAGGAGCCACTCTTAAGATTTAAAAATATCAATTAGACTTTTAATACTAATAAATTTGGACTAAAAAATATTAACTTTGAACTGAAAATTATTAATTTGGGCTTCTAAATGTAACTTTGGGCTTATAAACTCTTATTTCGGCTGAAAATGCAGGAATTTGGCTTTAAAATGAGAACTTTGGACTCATATATATTAACTTTGAATTCATAACGTCTTATATTCAGATTTCGGATTATAAATACCAATTTTTAGCTCATAAATATGAATTTTTAGTGTCGCCAAAACTGTCCGCTACTACGAACCGCTGCCGCATTTCAGTATTATTCATCTTATATATAGTACTTATTATAACCAGCAACAAGGTCTGCCTCTCCTCTTAAACTTTTGAAACATTGGTCTCGAGAATGATATATGGGAATGACTTTTTTGCACGCGTCCCATTCGATCCAAACATATGTGAGTGGAGTTTATACGAATGTGATATCTAAACGAATCTCACTCACATATATATATGCCACGTACGTACATATGAGACGAGGCACATCCGTCTATCCCACACCGCATGCGGTAAGCAATTCTTATCAAGTATTGTCCTTGTCATGCTTGCAAAACCTGCAAAAGAGACAACAAGACTTGCGTCAGAATTATCTCAGCGTACGCGTGGCAGCTCACAACATGTCGTCATGAAAAGCCCATCTATGATGAGCCCTAAGCTTCGTTGCGTAGCAATCGCCATGGATTTGAAAGATCCACCCTGCGGTCAGTTCAAGACGCTGGGAGTGGAGCAAGGCATGTCCGTCCCTTTCACGGCCATTGCTCCTCTTCAAGACCATGTCACATGGACGCAATTATTCCTCTACACCACCACCCATTGGTTTCTTCCACTCGGACTATATGTGTAGTTGAAGTCCAAGAACCCTTGGATCAACGCCAGCCATTTCAGCAGACTAACCCTGCACCTAAAAATTAATGTTGCCCACTATTGCTGCCTGTTGCCGATGATCATTGTTATCATTGTCTTTCGGTGTGTTAGTCATTTGTCATTACAGTGTTAGTTTCTTCTGTCCGTCATTATCTCGGTCGTCCGCCGCGCAATTACCCACACATCTATTGTGTACCACACCATGTAGATGCGAGTCATGTGACAATGGAATTGGATTGGTTTCCGACCCACCCACTTGGTGAAGTAGTATTTCTCCGTATCTGAAGGCAAAAACATTGACTTGATTTAGGTGTTGGATACATCTTGGGTGTATTAATCCTCTTATTTGATATTCACAATAGACAATAGTGACCCCCGTTGATGAGACCAGTTTTTAATACAGTGCCTCTTGAACTAAGAGTCAAGAAGAAGACAGAGTGTGACCAAAAGAGACATCTATGTTGATCACCGCATTTGCGAATCCACAAGAGAGGCCATTGACAAGTGAGTGAGACACGTAGCTTAAAGGTTGATAAGATGCAACAACCCCATTTCTTCCGTTCCTCCTATGTCAACCCTTGAAACGATCGAGAGGCTTTCTAAAATCTTCCAATGGGGAAGGCGGCGGAGGGGAATGTGAGCACCACTAAGCTGGCCATTTGACCCTCTCAACTCTCCTTCGGATCACATTTGGACCTCTTCTTGGGCCTCCCTCCCTCACTTTGCTAGTCTTTGTGCACTTTTGCCTTTGGGTTTCGTCAGACCGTGTCAACTCAAACTGCACTTTTTGCCTTTGGGAATTATCCAACTACATGTCAACTTAAGTCATATGTCAACGGACAAATTGACTCAAAACACCACCACCAGCAGCCATCTACTTTTTAAAAGAAGCACTTGCCATGACTTGTCATATTCCTAAGCCTATGTATGCATATGTAGGTGCTATGACAAGCTGGCTTTGTATGTACCCACATGACATAGTAAGCTGTGTTTGCTATAAGAGTCAACGAAGTGCTCCTGAGAGCGCATGCAAGCACGGCCTCTGAATTGTGTCCAAGGCCTCCAGACCACCCATTTGGGAATGTGACAAAAAAATAGTGAAGAACATTTCATTCTGAAGGAATAACGCTGAGCCTCCAGGTAATAGTTTGTGACTGATCGCAAGGGAGGTTTAGGATTTGTAGTGTTCGAAGATGATTAAAGGAATGAGACAGTTGATCTTGAAGGACAAGTGATGTGGTAAGATGATATATATCTCTCTTTTCAATACTTTATGACCTATTTGGTATGAGATTAAAATATATGAGGATAGAATAAATTAATTTGGAGATACATATTATCCGTATTCCTAATCCACCTTGTGGTGGCTATTTCTAGCCATCATTGTGTACTGGGCCCATCATGGCCCGGCCCAGTTCAGCAGGTGGACGTGGCCCTATCGCAAGGCGCCACGACGTTTCAAGAGTAGCTTCAAGGATTCGAGTCCGGTTCCTGCATTCGGATACCAGCGGGACCCAAAAGCCGCCTCCGGGTGCCTCACAACCTGATCGGACAAAGGCCCTTCCTTCCGAGCAGGGTCTACTCGGCTTGCACCAAAAACCCCTTCGGAACGGGCAGCACTTCCTTGCATCAGGCATCCGGCAGCAAGTCACGCCTCCGGGCACCAGGTGCCGGGCAGCAGGCTTGACTACCGAGCAGCAGGTCTGCCTCACCTAGCAGGCTACCTGCTCGGTACCTTCCTCCTAGGCGAATTCGAGCGGCCCTTCATCACCTTACGGCAGTTACAATTTACGCCACGCGCGCCCCACGATCAAGTGGTGTGTTAACTGCCCAGCTCCTGAACGGGCGCCTCAACGCGTACCCCCCCCCCCCCCCCCCCCCCCCCGTGGAGGACACTAACAGATCTCGCGCCTTTGCGCATTGATCAGGGGCGTTCTGTCCCTCTCCCTCAACACTCCAGCCTATAAAAGCCCTGGTAAGCCTCCATACAGAGGTAGGTGATCCAAGGTACCCTTGCTCACACAAGCCCTGTGCTTCACACACGAGAATCCCCTTCCTCTCACGTTCCTTACTGACTTTGGCATCGGAGGGTTCTCCCCAGTTCTCCAACCGGGCCCCCCTGATCCTGTTCTAGTTTTACAGATCTTCATCCGCTATCGGCGACCATCTTCTTCCCTCTCAAGTGTAGGCCCAGCGGGTTCCGGCCCAAACAAGAAAAAGCCTCCACACTTTTGGCGTCGTCTGTGGGAAAGAACAAAAGTCATGGCTCGCGAACGATCCTCGTACCAGAACATAGGGAGCCGTATGACGAGGTCCCGCTAGTCATAGGCGACTCCCGTCAACGCGCTCCCCCCCCCCCCCCCCCCGTCGACGTCGTTGTAGCCCCTGCTACCGTAACCGCGGGCGTCCCAGTGCCCGCCGCCGTCGTGCCTGCAACCGCCTTGGAGATGGCCGAACTCCGGGATGATGCAGCAGCTGACGGGCATCTGCTTGGGCCTTCAGGCCCAACTTGCCGGGCAGCCGGCCCCGCAGCCTATTCCGCAGGTGCCGGCAGAATCATCTCATCGACGATCACGCGCGCCTCCTGCCCCGGTGGGGTCGATTCAGGAGCAGCGCACTGATTCACCGCGGAGGTCGCACCACGCTCCATCTGGTGAGCGAACCCCAGAGCACCGCGGCAGTTCGCCCCGTCGTTCTGCGGCGGTCTCACGCCTGCCGCGCTCAGTCGTGGGAGCCAACTCCCACAAGTCTGGTCGTGCAGACTCGACCCACTCCGAACAGGAGTTGGCCAGGCGCTTGCGTCGCGTCGTTGACCTAGAACGTCGTGTGGACGCGATGGTCCAGCGTGCTGAGGAAAGGCTCCGGCTGAAGAGGACCTGAACTTCCGCTCCCCATTCATTGCGGAGATCCTAGAGGCTCGGGTCTCTCCCAAACTCCCTCTACCTGCCATCGCGTCGTACGACGGTACTTCTGATCCCGTGGATCACATCCACGGGTTTTGAGTCGCATATGGTGTTCCACGGAGCATCTGATGCGGCCAAATGCCGGGCCTTTCCGACCACCTTGAAGGAAACTGCTCGGGCTTGGATCGAAGCCCTCCCCCCGCCGGTTCCATCTCATCCTTCCACCAGCTGAAGAAGTCCTTTCGGGACAACTTCCTGGGCGAAAGATTACAGCCGCGCACCGCGCCTCCCTTCTTGCTGTTCAGCAAAAGAAGAGAAGCGCTCTGGGACTACGTCAAGAGGTTTCAGACCTAGGCGCTCCGCATCCCACGCCTTGATGTCCCGTTAGCCACCAGTGCCCTGATTCGGGGCACTCGAGATGGTTTCCTGCTGCAAGGACGCTGGGAGTGCAGCATCCCTCCACTCTTGCTGAGCTCCTCTCCACTGCACAACGCCATACGGCGTGTGAAGAAAGTCTGGCTGCTGGCCGGGCAGAGCATGGAGAGTCGACAAACAAGAAGAGGCCTTCCGACAACGGTTTCGACCGTGATCGGAAGAAAGGGCGGAGCAACGGTGACTCACCGTGCCGACCACGCCCCTTCACCAACTACACACCGCTGACGTGGCGCCCGAGCAGATCCTGCAGAGATCAGGGACGAACCATATGTTCGTGGCCACCGAGGATGCACTCCGATCCCCGGCGGCGCAACCAGGAGAAGTATTGTCGCTTCCAACGCGACCAGGCCACGACACCTCCGAATGCCGCCAGCTTAAAGACGAAATCGAATCCCTCATTAAGCGCAGCTACCTAAGATGGTTCGTGCGCCGGAATGAAGACCGCCCCAGACACCGAGAACGGACCCCCGAGTAGCCGATCAACCAACGAGCCCAACAGGCAGGAAATCAATGTGATCGCAGGAGGGTTCGGCGCAGGCGGAGAGAGCACTCAGAGCCGACGCAATTACGCAAGGCGAGTGCATGTCATGGACAGACCGCTGATACCTTGGCCGGCTCCTTATCCCCCTAGTCCCGCGCACGAACAGTCTGAGGGGGCCATAACCTTCTCAGACAAAAATCTTGTAGGGGTCACCACCCCACACAGTGATGCGTTGGTCGTTTCGGCAACCATCAACCATTGTAATGTGCGCAGGATTCTGGTAGATAATGGAAGTGCCCCCGACGTATTGGCTTACGATTGTTATCTCCTTATGGGCCTAAAAACCGACTATCTCACCCCTGTAGAATCGCCCCTGTTCGGCTTCTCGGGGGTGTCGTTCAGCCTATGGGTAGAGTTCACCTCCGGATCACCCTCGGGACTGCTCCGAAGTGTGTGACCAAAGTGATAGATTTCTTGGTCATCAGGAACATGCCTGGCTACAATGCGATCCTTGATAGAGGTCTGATTGAGCGGATCAAGGTGGTGCCTTCCTCCCTCCATCAGAAAATGAAGTTCCCCACCCCGAGTGGAGTCGGCGAGGTGCTAGGATGCCAGCGCGAGTCTCGACGGTGTTATGTCCTTTCACTAAGGGACAAGCAGCCACTCGCGGCTCCAACACCTGTTCCCCCCGCCCCCCGCCACCAGCCTTCCACAAGCTGCAGAACTCCTGCCGAAGACCTACTTCCAGTCCAAATTGATAGCGACCCCGAACACGTCCTATACATTGGCGCGTTACTAGTGGAAGCAGAGCGCAGTGGTATAGAAATTTCCTGCTAGCCAATCTGGACGTGTTCGTGTGGTCCGACGACGAGTTGCCAGCATCCCTCCGGAGGTAATGGTGCATCGCCTCCGCCTGGATCCACGGGTCCCACCGGTTCAGCAAAGGAGGCGACCCGTCAACCAAGAGCGGCAGACCGTGATCCGTGATCACGTTGTCAAAAGCCGAGCTGTTGAGCTCCTCTGGGAAGCCCAATACCCAAGATGGATCTTCAACGTGGTCCTCGTACGCAAAGCCACTGGTAAATGGCGTGTATGTGTGGATTACAAGGACCTTAACAAAGCGACGCCCAAGGATAATATCCCACTGCCTCACATCGATCATCTGGTAGACGCAACATCCGGGCACAAGCTCCTCAGCTTCTTGGATGCCTACTCTGGGTATCACCAGATCAGTATGCATCCTCCGGATCAGGATGCCACCACGTTTGTCACAGACTTGGGGTTATACTATTTCACCAGGATGCCCTTGGTCTGAAAAACGCAGGCGCAACATACCAACGATTGGTCAATAAGATGTTCGAGCAGAAAATTGGTGCAATATTGAGGTCTACGTCGATGACATGTTGGTCAAAATGCTTCCGAGCACCGACCACATCTCTGACCTCAAAGAGACCTTCACAACTTTGCGAAGGTACAATATGAAGCTCACCCAGCCAATGTGTGTTTGGAGTACGCTCGGGGAAGTTCCTCGGCTTCCTCATTTCAAATAGAGGAATCGAGGCCAACCCTGAGAAGATCCAAGCATACTTGAAATGAGCAGCCCAAAACGGTACGCGACGTCAACGTCTGACTGGACGGCTAGCCGCACTCAACCGTTCATGTCCCGAGCAGCAGAGAGGAGCTTCAACTTCTTCAAATTGCTGCGAGGACCCAGAGGCTCTTCACAGCAAGGGGGGCATGTATGGTGGACTGAGGACTGTGAGGCCGCCTTCGCGGAGTTGAAGGCCTATCTCCCGCAGCCCCACCTATTCTCCTCGAAACCTGTGCTCGGGGAGCCCTTGTTCGTATACCTTTCGGTTACCGAGCACTCCATCAGCGCAGTGTTGATCAGAGAGGAGGGAGCGGCCCAGCATCCCGTTTACTACATCAGCAGGGTCCTTCAAGAAGCTGAAAGGAGGTACCCCCGAGCAGAAAAACTCTCCCTTGCTCTGGTCACGGCTGCCCGGAAGCTCAGGCCCTACTTTCAAGCCCACTCAATAACGGTTCTCACCAATCAACCGTTGAAGTCTATTCTGCAGTGACCGGAAGCTTCCGACTGGCTTATTAAATGGACCATTGAGCTAGGCGAATTTGATATCAGCTACCGTCCAAGGACGGCCATTAAAGCGCAAGCATTGGCGGATTTCGTCGCGGAATGTACCCTCCCTACCGAGCAAGATCCTCTGTTGGCTGACGAGCCCCCATGGGAGCTCTACGTCGATAGATCCTCGTGTGTTACAGGGAGCGGAGCTGGCCTGGTCCTCACCTCTCCGGAGGGTTTAGAGTTCCAATATGCCCTTCGGTTTCGCTTTGCGGCCTCCAACAATGTGGCCGAATATGAAGCGCTACTGTCCGGAATCCGAATGGCGAGGCACCTCGGAGCCCTTCGATTCAGGGCCTTCAGTGACTCCCAATTGGTTTGCCGGCCAGGTGAACGCACAGTTCGAAGCAAGGGAGCCGCGAATGGCCCAGTACCTTCACCGGTCAAGAGCCGAGCAGAAGGCCTCCTCTACTTCGAAGTCATACACGTTCCACGGGAGCAAAATGCGTGAGCCGATGCACTTGCCAAGCTAGCGTCTTCAGGTGACATCGCCGCTTCTCGCTCCATATTCATTGAAGATCTCGTTGCACCGAGCACTGATGGATGTAGCAGCCATTGGGTCTGCCCCTAGCTCCGAACTGGATGGACCCTCTCTTGGCCTATCTACTTCGAGGCGAGCTTCCCCCTGAGCAGGCGAAGCCCGAAGATCAGACTACATTCTCAGCGATTCACCCTCCTAGAGGCAAGCTCTACCGACGGTCCCTTTCAGACCCCTCTTACGGTGTCTTAGCCCTGAAGAGGCCCTCGGCTACCGAAGAGGTTCATGAGGGGTTGTGTGCGGAAGTCACTTGGGGGGCAGAACGCTGGCACGCAGCATCATCCGAGCAGGATGCTGGTGGCCCTCTCTGCAAAAGGACTGTACGTCTTTTGTCAGAAGGTGCCCGGAATGCCAGAAGTTCGGACAACTCATTAAGCAACCGGCCAAGCAACTTCATACGTTGTTTGAGCCTCGCCCTTTCGCTAAGTGGGGCATTGATATACTGGGTCCCTTCCCGGAGGCCCAGGGTCGGAAGAAGTTCTTGTTCGTGGCCATCGACTACTTTACCAAGTGGGTCGAAGCAGAACCCGTTACCACAATCACCGAACAAGCCGCATGGAAGTTCGTTTGGAAGAACCTCCTCTGCAGGTTTGGCATCCTAAGAGTGATTACCTCCAACAACGGGAAGCAGTTCGATAGCACCTTCTACAAGCAGAAGTGCGCCGAACTTGGCATCTACAACCACTTCACCTCCGTGACACATCCTCAGGCCACGTTTTGGTCTAAAATGCCAACCGTACGTTGCTGCACGGGATCCGCACGAGAGTAGAAGTTGCTGGTAGTTCGTGGATTGACGAGCTCCCTAATGTGTTGTGGTGTCACCGAACAACTGCTCGGGTAGCCACAGGGAGACCCCTTTCCATTTGGCCTACGGTACAGAGGCCGTTGTACCTCTGGAAGTGGATCTCCCCACTCTCCGAACAACTCATTTCAACGAGGCCGCCAATAATCACGTGCTCAGGGAAAACCTAGACATGCTTGGCGAACGGCAAAACGATGCCAACATCAGACTAGTTTCCTATCAGCAGCGCCTTGCGCAGTATTATAACTCCCGAGTACAGGAAAGGCGCTTCTTCGAAGGTGACCTTGTTCTTCGCCGTTGCTCGGCATCGAACCCCCGAAGAGCAGCCGGCAAACTCGCCCCCAAGTGGGAAGGACCTTATCAGTCATCTAGGTCCTTGGAAAATGCTCTTACAAGCTAACTACTCCTAGTGGTAGGGCCATACCCAGAACCTGCCTTGTATCTAATTTGAAGGCTTACTATTTATAAAAGCCTTCTGTTCGGCATCCTACTTCTCTCCTGCCAATTCTTCTGGCCGCTAGTGACGAAGTTCGAAACATCCTTATACCTTTAGTTTACAAGGATGTAACGACTGTTGAACCACTCCTATATTTTACCCCTTTTATTTTGGTGATAATAAAATTTTATGTAATTAATTATTATTAAAAATATTTAATATCATGTTTTTCTTATAAATATAAATTACATGATTAATTGAATATTAAATATATTTATTACCATGATTTTTCTAATAATAAATTAATATCATGATTTTTCTAATAAATATAATTTTATGACATTTTACCGTAATGATTTGCACTAAACACATAAATCGATGTCCATTCAAATATATCGATTTCAGTTCAAAGTGCCACATCGATTTGCTCTCATAAGGATTCCTTTATACTCACACAGACTCCTTTGTAACTCATAAGGATTCATTGTACTCACACAGACTCCTTTGTAACTCATAAGGATTCATTTATACTCACACAACTCCCTTGAAACTCATAAGGATTCCTTTGTAATCACACAGACTCCTTTGAAACTCATAAGGATTCCTTTGTAACTCACACAGACTCCTTTGTAACTCATAGAATTCACTCTCTTAAGGAATCGATCTCATAGGATTCGCTCTCAAGGATTCGCTCTCTTAAGGAATCGATCTCATAAGGATTCGCTCTCAGGATTCGCTCTCTTAAGGAATCGATCTCATAAGGATTCACTCTCAAGGATTCGCTCTCTTAAGGATCGATCTCATAAGGATTCGCTCTCTTAAGGAATCGATCTCATAAGGATTCGCTCTCTTAAGGAATCGTCTCATAAGGATTCCTTTGTAACTCTCATAAGGATTCCTTTGTAACTCTCATAAGGATTTGCTCTCACATCGATTCCTTTGTAAAATATGGATTTCACTTAAACATAGATTTATTTTATATTTCAAAATATTTTTTGCATCTAGTGAAAAAGTCAATATTCTTGATTTACGTAATCCTTTATCTTTCTGACAGGAGATCTTTTTGCTTAACTTTCTAGATCTCTTCTCTCCTGCCAACAAAAGAGAGATTACTTACCACTTCTGGGTAGCAACAGAAACATAGATGTATGAGCCTTTTTGACAGAAACACTCTTTTATCTAAACACTTTCTTCTATGCTTGCAGACCTCGTAGACCACAAATTATCAGAAGAAAGAGAATATGAGCAACGGCTAGAACTCCAACGGATTTATTCAAATTGCTCATATAAAAGATGAAGAAAGGCTGAAGAAGAACTGAGAGCTTTTCCTGAAGATCTTTTGAATGAGTGTACAACCAGTGAGGAACCTGAACTCCAAATACACTCAAGAAAAAGAGAGAAAGAGCCTGAGCCCAAGAAGAAGTGTTCAAGCATCTGAAGCACTGAAGCATTCAAGCTCCTTCTCCTCTCTTCTCTCTCTCTCTCTGTGCATCTTGTAAATCTGGGGGAGAGAGTCTTTTGCTGAGAGTTCTTGTAGTTGGTTTTTATTTGTTCCAACTCTCAGCTTTGTTCTTTCTTTTCTAAGAAAGACTTCTGTCCAGCTGTAGGACTGTATACAGTGTGTAACCCAGCTAGGGGTTTGTGTCTAGCAGAACCGCACTGGGGTTTGTACCAGGAGGTTGGCTTCTTTACCTGTAAGAGAAGTGAGCTGCCTTCTTGCCCGGGAAAGAGAAGAAGACCAGCTGGGGTGCTGGGTGTTGTAGTGTCCTTAGGGGGACTGTACCCTTGGTTAGTGAAATCCCAAGAGGTTGCTTGGGGACTGGACGTAGGACTTCCATGTGGGAAGGGCCGAACCAGGATAAATTCCTTGTGTCTTTTGTCTGATTGTTTATTTGCTTCCGCACTACTACTCTTTATCACACTAAACTAACCAAACCTTCGAGTGTTAATTTCTGTGTTTAAGTTTATATTCAGATTTCAGAAAAACCTATTCACCCCCCCTCTAGGTTAGCTTGCTGCCGTACCAAAAGGCCAACAACGACATCTCCTAGTATGAAGATGTTCCGCAAACACCCGCAGTTCATAACAACCTGTGCGGTAATTGCGAACACTCCTAAACGACCAACAAATTCGGTTCGGACATAACACTTACAAGGTAAGGAGATAGAAAAAGCGAAGCCATTTTTTTCTGAAAAAAAGAGAGATCTATTCAGATTTTATACAAAAGCTCGCTTTGGCCGAGCTGCCAAACAAAGAGGAAAGATATTCAAGGGGCCTGCCTGGAGGTGCCAGCGCCATCGTCTGCAGAAGGCATTCGTCCTGACTAGAACTGGGCAAAGTGCACTCCGTCCAAACACGCATCTAGGTACGACACCGACACTCCCCTACAGCAGCCTCGAAAGCTTCTCGGGCACCCTCTGTCCAAGCAAGCTTCTCTCCAAACTCCTTTCCGGCTTCGAGGCCCACCTTGAAACAACGGGCCCCGAACTGCTCTAGGTCCTTTTTGAAGTCAGGACCTTCTTTGTACTCCGCCACTCCTTGAGCCCTGGCTTCGGCTAACACCTTCGCGATTGCCTCCTTTTTGGCTCGGGTGATGGTCAGGTTGAGCTCGGATGCTTGGAGGGACCTCCTTTAGAAGTTCGGCCTCGCGAGCCCCAGTGCTTGGTGACCAGATCGTCGCAGAAGGCCGTTTCCACCTCCCACATCTGCTTTTGATTCTGGGCACGTAAGGCGAGCTTCTTCAAAAGGACCATCGAGCTCGTGATGCCGTCCACCAACGCTCCCACGTCGACGTTGTCATCTTCGTCGTGTTCGCAGAGGTGACCTGGGCGGTAGGCCGCACTGGAGTGCTCGGGGGGTCTTCTCCGGGCTCAGGTCTTGGCACCACGCCATCCTATCCAGGTAGGATGCGGACGGGCACGGGGGCAGAACCCTTGAAGCATCGCTCCCAAGCCTTCCCAGCGTGGCTTCCAGCATCGCCTGCGAGGGGAGCTCGGACAATTTCCCCTTCAGTACTGCGGAGAGAGGTCTCCGGTCCTCCCCAGAACTGACGACCTCCTCAGCGGCGTCTGGTCGCTCGTTGGAGATTTTCGCTCTCCTAGCAAGCTCAGCAGTAGCATCAGCAACCTCCCCGCGGCCCTCTGTCACCAAGGCCATCTCCTTGGCCCCTTGTGCGGCTTCTCCAACTTCCATGGAGACCAAAGTGTTGACGATGTCTCCACTACCGCAACCATTTTTGTGGGGGGTAGGGGGGCCACGGCAAGGGACACGGCAACTTCAACGACTTCCTTCTGTGGGGCCGGCATCTCCCCGGTAGGAGTGGCCCCCATGGCCGAAGCAACCGCCTCCTCAGGAACATCCTTCTCTGGCACCTCGAGGCGCGGAGAGGTGAGCTCCTTCGCAACGGAGGTCTCTTCGTTACCTTCGCCCCTTCGAGCAAAGGTCTTTGCAGTGTCGCCAGCAACATCCTGTTCAGCGCCTCCGGTGCTCGATGCTGCTGTTGGAACAACTTCCTCTTCGCGGCCCTCGCTGGGGCCCAGCGGCGCGGACACTTCCCTCTGCTCTTCAGAAGAGCTCTCTGACCCATCGCTTACCACGACGAGCCCGAGCTCGGTCGCCATCCTCTGTGCAACCTCAGGACGGACCGCGGGGGGCATCCGCTGCGCTTCCTATTCGGCCAACCCAGCGGCCTTGCGCTTCCTGCGCAGCAGCAACTGCGCCTCATCAGCCTCCTCTTTGGTCCCCTCCTCACTCTGTTGAGGGGCAGCATGGACCAGCCTTTTCTTCTTCCGAGCACGGAGCTGGTCTACGTCCTCTGCGCCCTCGTCGAGCAGCGTCGGCCTCTTCTTCACAACGGCGGAAGGCTGAGTCGTCCCTCCGCCCTCCTCTAATGAAGGCCGAGCTCCTGCTGAAACCACCTTGATGGTGGCCTTCTTCTTTAAACGAATCTTTTCGGGCCTCTTCTCAGGGACCCGTGTGCTTTTCGAGCATCCCCTGGCAGGTGAAGGCGCCACCAATGCGGTCGTTACCACAGTACCAACCCTCACAGCCGAGGGGACCCGGACAACAACAGCGACGTCATCGTCCTCGTATACCATGTGGGCCATAACAGGGATCTGTTCGGTGAAATCCTCGTTCGCCTCCTGATCCCTCCCGGCTTCCAACTCCGCAGCGGCTGCAAAAAGGAGGAAGTTGTTAGAACACCGCTACTGAACCGGCGCGCACAAAACAAACAGTTCGAGCACTTACTCCATGGTTTGCTCAGACCATGCCGAACAAGTGAGAACTCTATCAAGTAGCCCTCTCCATTCCTCACACTGGCCCAGAGTAGGCTATCTGAGGCCCTCGTCTCATCTTGGATCAGCTTGGGGAAGATGTCCTTCTGCGTTGATCGGATAACAGTGGGGAACCCCCACTCTGTACTGTCCCGACGCCGAACAAAGAACAACCTATCCATCCAACCTTTGTTGTTGGAATATTTGTCGGACAGTTGTATGTGCATACTGTCCGTTCGGTGCTTGGCGTAGTAGACATCTGCCCCCGATGACCGCGAAGTAGAAAGCTTAAAATGAGCTCGGAACACATCCACTGAGCCTCGGATCTGCTTGATTCTGAAAATGATGCCGAAGATGCAGATATATCTCCACGTGTTTGGCGTCAGTTGGATCGGGGAAACTCCCCACCGGTTCAGCAGTGCCTTCACCACCTCCGGCAACGGCAGTCGGAGTCCCGCTTCCATATGATCCACGGAGAGGGGAAGGAAACCTGGTTTGTTCACCAGGTACGATTCTCCTTCCTTCGCGTCGATGATCTCATATTCGTCGCCGATGCGAAAGTGCCCCTGGAGCCCGCTGTAGTGGCAGCATCGCGGCCCGCGAGCCGCAGAGACGGTGACTCCACTCGCCCCGGTGACTGTAACCCCCTTCCCCTTGATTGCCATCGCCGTAAGTTGCAGAAGGGAACAGCGAACAGAAGAAGGCGCGAGGAAGAAGACGACTGAGAGCTTGAAGGGGGCACAAAGGCTCTGAAATGTGGAAATTCTGAGAGATTTCAAAGGCGTGGCTCCCGCCTTCGCCCCTCTCTTCCCTTATAAGGAAATATGGGCACAAAATTCGAAGCGGGCCGGAAGCGGTGCTTCCTTCCGCTCCAAGTCACTTCTCGGGTGCATCGCTGGTGACCGTTCGTCTGGAGTGCGCGGCGTCCGTGGCTCAACACGACCCCCGCACTCATCATAAAAGCTCTGTGTTCGAGGAAAACTCCAAATCGTGCCGCCATGCAGCCATTCGGATCTCCGAGGACGATACCGCATTTAAAACGGAGATGACGTCCAAGCTAGCCGCCGCTCCCGACCGCTCCGGTTCCCGAACCGCTTGAGAGCGTGGGGGGGCAGTGTGATGGCTATTTCTAGCCACCATCGTGCACTGGTCCATCATGGCTCGGCCCAGTTCAGCAGGCGAACGTGGCCCTATCATAAGGCGCCACGACGTTTAAAGTAGCTTCAAGGATCCAAGTCCGGTTCCTACATTCGGACACCTGCGGGACCCAAAAGCCGCCTCCGGGCACCTCACAGCCTGATCGGACAAAGGCCCTTCCTTCCGAGCAGGGTCTGCTCGGCTTGCGCTAAAAACCCCTTCGGAATGGGCAGCACTTCCTTGCATCAGGCATCCGGCAGCAAGCCACGCCTCTGGGCACCAGGCGCCGAGCAGCAGGCTTGACTACCGAGCAGCAGGTCTGCCTCACCTAGTAGGCTACCTGCTCGGTACCTTCCTCCCAGGATGAATCCGAGCGGCCCTTCATCACCTTACGACAGTTACAACGGCTACGCCACGCACGCCCCACGATCAAGTGGTGCGTTAACTGCCCAGCTCCTCAACAGGCGCCTCAATGCATACCCCCCCCCCCCCCCCCCGTGGAGGATGCTAACAGATCTCACGCCCTTTGCGGCATTGATCAGGGGCGTTCTGTCCCTCTCCCTCAGCACTCTAGCCTATAAAAGGCACTGGTAAGCCTCCATGCAGAGGTAGGTGATCCAAGGTACCCTTGCTCACACAAGCCCTGCGCTTCACACACGAGAATCCCCTTCCTCTCACGTTCCTTACTGACTTTGGCATCGGAGGGTTCTCCCCGATTCTCCAACCGGGCCCCCCTGATTCTGTTCTAGTTTTGCAGATCTTCGTCTGCTACCGGCGACCGTCTTCTTCCCTCTCAAGTGTAGGCCCAGCGGGTTCCGGCCCAAACAAGAAAAAGCCTCCACACACCTCTTGTTTGATATTTTTAGGGTTAAAAAATGAGGATAAACCATCCCACCAAAAAGATGGGATGAGTTATCCCCAATTTATTCTTATTTTTTTAGGATATCTTCAAAATATTTAATCATGTTTATTCTCATTTTTTGAAGCATCAAATATGAGATGGAGTTAACTTACCTCTTATCTCTTATTTAATTTCATATCAAACAACCACTTAGTGGCGATAGGGAATAGTTCCGAGTGGCTTCATGTACCCTCGCACATGATTAAGAGATCACTATATATTTAGATTTGAGAACATTTATTGTACGAGGGATCATGTAACTAAAACACACTTTGACCCTATCATTGTAATCAATATATAGGTGGAAATAATACATCATGCACGTATTAGTCAATGAGAGAGTTAAATTGTATTATATCTTGCCCGATCAATCATGTAATAAATATTTCTCTTTAAATTCAGGGGTGAATGAAAAACTACCTAGTGTACAATTTCCCATACGACATCAGATACTAGCACATTTTGGTTATAAGAAGATAATACACTTATAAATCACCCTGAGATGTCAAGTGGTTAGACCGAGTCCTAAATAACTAGATTTTGAGTTAGAAAAAAAATCTAATGAAATAGTATAAACAATTTGTTTCCTGTCTTATGCAGACCCAACATAAATCAGTAAACAATTTCATCCCACCTCTGTTTGTCAATCTTTCTGCCAAAGATCCTCTATTGGCATCTTGAGAAAGATTTTGTTCTGTTCCAGCATCTCATGATTGCCAAGCAAGATCTCAGGGTGCTCACATGTACACTTGCTGGAGTCAAAATTACACGAATACCATTACAAGAAATGCATCTTCTTCTTCTTTTTTTCTTTTTGACAAGGGGGAGCTTATAGCTCCATTCATTAACTAAAAAAAGGATGAATTGTTCATTACATTCAGATAAGACTACGACACAACAGGGGCTACAAAGAAAACTGCGGAATGGAACAATTGCAGAGCCCCATAAACACCATACATAAGGATGAAACAGGGCCACATCAACTTAGCATCCATAATAGACAACAAAGATGAGCAATATGCCAGAGCAAAAGAATCTTCTCTGAACCATGATGCGCGATCAAGCCAAATTGATAGTTGATCGATCAACACCAAGGGGAGACCTAGATGAAGACTAGCTCTAAGATAAATGGGTTGCATTATTTTTTGACGTAAGTCGAGAAAGATAGCTCGGAAGACCCATTAATCGAAGAAGAGTGCGAATGTGCCATAAATCACAAACTACTTGGGAACACCAAGACCCCATATCCGGGACCGCAGAGCTTGATACTCTTGAATAACACTTCAGAGTCTTAAGAGGTTGCAATCAAGACTACAAATTGATCCTAAAAAAAAAGAAGACCAAGCAAAAGAAACCAACGAAATAGGCCCCGTAAGAGAGGAAGAGGGTAGAAGAGAAGAGATAATTAGGGATCAGACATACAAGAAGCCCAACATAGACAAAGGAGGAGAAGAGAGAGAGAGAAGATGGACGATATGTAGCAACTTGATAATAAAAATAAATAAAAAGAATAATTAAAAGATATAAATTAATTAAAATCATAAACAACACAAAAGTAATGAGCTTCATTATTATAGCTCACATAAAAATTATTGGGCCAAATTAGGGTTGGGTTGGAATATGAGTAAGAGAAAATTCCCTAAATTCGTAAAAAAAAATGTGCAGAAAATAGGAAAGGGCAAATAAATTAAGGTTAAAACTAATGCAATTAACCAAGCATAGTAACACAATCGTGACCACCATGCTAAGAGCTTTCCTAATATTATAACTACTCCAATTGGGAGGAGAATTCCCAACACATGGAAGGTACATGTAGAAACCGCAGCCCACCCTTCCTAGTCTCATTGGGACTTGAATTAAACCCTAAACCTATAAGTAATCGTCATAAAATTTTTGGAAAAAGTTTACCATTGTGTTGGGGTCGTGGAGGTGGTAGGATGGTAGAGGAGACTGGGAGAGGAGGAGATTGGCCAAGAGGACACCATCTTCTCCAACCTTTTCTCTGCTGCGACCTATGTAGAAGACCCTCTTAGATCCACTTCAAGGTATGTGATCTCAGGCTAGAACTAAACAAGTGCTATACCATCTGAAAGAGCATCATGTCTAGTTTATTTTGCATCTGTTTTGCCCAATTTCCATCAAGCATGTTAGTCGTATTAAGCATTTTCCCTAAGTCGTGCAAGTCTAGGGCTTTTCATGGTTATGTTGTGATTTACGCAAATCGATGTCATTTTGGGTCAAATCAAAACCATGATTCTCATCTACTTGCTGTCCTTAACACTTTTCATGTTCAGAGTTTTGTCTAGATATCGCTAGTTTTCAAGTTATAAGTCTATCATGAAGGGTGTATCGATTTTCTGCATTTTCGGGCAAGATCCAAGAATGCGACGTATCCAGACGTCGCGATTCTGTTTGCATGAACGTGATGTATTGATACGTTGCGATTCAAGTAAAGGCGACCGAGTCTTCCATCATGTTTTAAGGTCTGACCAGTCAACCCTGACACCTCAAACTGTGTGTCACATGGGTTTCTGGACCCGTTGCCGTCGCGATTTAGCTGTTTTCCCGCCCATTCGATTCCGTATAGTTTTTATATTCAAAGTTTGAAGTCGATTCTTGAATGCGACGTATCGAAGCGTCGTGATTCAATAATCATCGCGACATATCAGTCTGTCGCATTATGAATGTGACAGACATGACCGTTGCGATTATGGTTGGTAATCGATCTTGTAATCAGTTCCGTCTGAAACGCGACATGAAGGTCCGTCGCGATCTTGGTTAGGCAATCGGTTGGGTAATCGATTTGTGTCTAAAAGGCGACGATCTGCCCCATCGCAATTTGAACGCGACGGGTAGGTCCGTCGTGATTTAGTCTCTTCGCACGGAGACTTGTTTTAACTGTGTACGGATCTTTGAAAAGCGACGTTTGAACCCGTCGGGATTCAAAGGCCGACCCGAGAGACGTTCCTTCTGGTTAGTCAGTCAAACATGTGTATGATCTTAGTCTATAATCATGTTACTTAGTTATGCATTGGCCTAAAAGTGACAAACCCATTCGAAAAACTATAATGACATGAATATGATCCTAATGCACAATATGAAGTGATTGATCCTACGTTCATTTGATTATCATCTTGTGATCTAACTTAATATGAAACATGTCATTATAAGTTGTGATATGAATCTGTGGAGAATAGATGTTAGAATGGACCTGCTTGGTTTAAAGCTTTCCTATTATGTTACTTGCTTCTTGCGTGTGGACTTTCTTTATTTACGTGCTTTCCAAGGTTTCTATATTTTGTTCATCAATTAAACACATGATTAAGAAAGTTCCGTGTCACGACACTTACACGTTTGCACGATTAGGCACACCCCTCTTGGGGAATTGGAAGCTCTCTGCGGCAGACTAGCGACCTTTTTCCTAAGACCTCCGTAAGTCTCTGTACTCTGTGGATTCCCTTATAGAGACCGAGCTGGTTGTACCACGAAGTACCCTGGAGATAGAGAGTACTTGACCGTGTACGATATGTCATTAGTCATCCTCTTGTCAAGACACTAAAGAGTAAAGATTATGAAACTTAAGATACGTCGTTATGTTGTCCAATTGATCTCTCGAGCTTTTGTCATACATTGAACTCGAATGATCATGTCCCTATTACAATGAGCTTGTTATTGGAAATCCGTGGTCATAATATGTATATGTTTGATCGGCACAACGTGGGACTTCGGTCCATTTGACTAATGTCTATGCAATAAGGGCCTTGTCTGGTCCTGGGGAGGAGCACCCCATTGTACTTATTAACCACAGGAGTATGGACTTGTGGTGCTTGGCATGGCACTGGTATGTGTGCAAGATTTGTGTGAATGTGCCTTCGTTTGATATGATAAGTTCGATATGATACATTTGATCATGTGAATATGTGATATCTGTGTGAATATGGTCAATCCTTGTGATACAATATTATCCTTAAATTACCTGTCCAATGCATATGAAAGTCAGTATTTGTTTGTTATAATGTCCGTTCTATTCAGCCATTTGACTTGTTAGAAATACATGCATGTATAGCCATCATGTTCCTGTTAAGATCCTGCTTATTTAATATACTAATCATGTATATCAGTACCCGCACATTGAGATGTAAATCCTACTAGACTAGTTTGCTCATCCTATCATCCTAAACATTTCAGGTAGTGATGAGGAGTTCGTGGACACTGATGGGGCAGGGAATGAGTAAAGAGCACCCGTCATATGTGGAGCTGAAATTCTAGGAATAGATGTTGGAGTAGTATTTGTAATGATGATACATTTTCATGGAGATTATTATGTAATTTGAATAATGGGTCCTATGGTTGGCTCTGATGATTATGGATGTAGTATGGTGTTATCATTTGACCTTTAATGGAGTTTATTTTATGTTGATGTCGCATCCAATTATTTGCTCTATTTATGATCCGAATATAACTGCAAGTTCTGAATTTTCACGTCGGGGCGTGATAGACGAAATATCAACGAAGAAGGGGGAGGGCCGAGAAACAACGATTAACGGGCGAGAACTGAGCATAGGGCCGGACAAGTTAAAGGGAAGGAGGCATTGAAGAAGAGAAATAGAAGGGTAGGAAGGCAATGGGAGGGGGCGGAGATGTGCCTGTGGAGAGAGGCGGGGTAGGGAGCCTGTGAGGGGGGGAAGGACTTGAAAACGAGGGGGACGACGGAAGGGGAACAAAGTGGTTAGGCAGAAGAAGGTAGAGGGACAAAAGTAGAAGGTGGAGAGAATCGGAGGGCGAGATTGGGAGGAGGATGACGAAAAGAAAACAGAATGAAGAGAAAGGTTAGACAAAAAGAGGAAACTAGGAAAGGCAGAGCAAAGGATGGGAAAACGGAGAAGAGACAAAGCAAGGGAGACACAATTTTATCGGGAAGAAACACAAGGGAAGGGGATGGGGGGATTTGACAAAATTCCGTAGAAGAAACAATAATAAACGTCGGAGAAGAAAGACTTTTCTGACGACAGATCCTCCGATAAAGTTAAAGAAAAAGAATCACTTGGCGAACCTAATGATGACAGCACAAACACAAAATACCGTAATTTTTTTAGAACTTCTTGCTCTAAAAAAATCTAAAGAGAGAACCATCTGACCACTCTGTGCCGCCAAAATGATCTAGAAACATATAAGAAATGCATCTGCATCAAGATTGGATGTCTGAGTGAATTTATTTAAACAAATAGGGACCCCCTACCATAATGTGACGTGTGAACCATCCACGCTGCTTGCCCTCTCTAACAATGTTTCAAGGTTATTGGTGGACAAACAAAGTCACTTGTTTTTTTTTCTCATGTTCCATCCCTCCTGAGAAGGAAGGTACCCTTTGTCACCGTTCTTTTCATAACGTCAGGGAACATGATGAGATGTTAGACACTCTAGGCTCTTTTCTTGGCACAGAAAGCTAAGTTGATATGAAAGATTCATGGGATAAAAATTATTGACATGCGGTAATCCATATTAGTTAGAATTTGGGAAAACTTTTTAAATAATTTTATTTTAAAAAAAAATTACACAAATATGCTCAGTTCTAATATATTTACAAATCTATACATCTCATTTATACTGATTCAATATAATTTATATATTTTTATATTATATATATATATATTCTCTGTAATTTCTACGATTTCAATATAACCTATATATAAAAAGTGTGTAAGTTATATTGAATTAATATAAATTATAGAAAAAAGTGTAAGCTACAAAAAAAAAATATAAGTTACATTGAATCCGTGTAAATGAAAGGTATATATTTGTAAATATATTAAAATCGTATATATTTGTGTAAATATTTTTAAACTAAAATTATTTTAAAAAATCCCTTAAAATTTTTAATAAGGCTTAGATTATGGGAATCTTTATCTCTATAAAATTAGGAATTTTAGGTCTATAAAATTTTGGAAGACTCACGTATAACTTCTCTCTGGTTGCTAACTATAACTTTGAGTCTAACAACTTTGGCTGCGGATATTCTCGGGACTAAGCAAGGTTACTTCTCAGGTTAGCGCAAAATTGACTTGACGCGGGGGGATAACCCAATTCTCCCTTATTTCTTTAACCCGATTAAATCAAATGAAGGGGCAAAATAAACTTAACTCCCTTTGACTCCTGGACTCACTAAATCTCCCAAAACTACTTTCTTTAAAATTAGTGTTAAATAACTCTAGTTATTGTTCCCCGTTGGCCAGGACGATCAATCCATTTTTGCATCAAATTTTTTTTTTTACACTTCCACTTATTTGTGAAAGATACACATCTTGATTTCGTCCTCGTTTCTGTGATATCACGGCACATCCAATCCCACTATTGTTCTCCGGCCATGATGTCAACAACAGGGGCTGCAAATGCTGCGTTTTGCGTTGCGGCGACAGTGATGCCATACGCGTTGCAAGTGGTGGCTGGCACGGCAACTGGGATTGTGAGGCTCAGGCCATCCAGGCCCAGGGATTTAGATTTAGTCCTCGCGTGCAGGCCATGCTCCGAGATAGCCCTGCGCTTAAGCGGCGGGCGTGCCACTGTTAGGCCTCCCTTGGCGACGTTCGTCCCCTCACCAGGACAGGGCGGCGATCGGCGGTGTGGCCGGGGCCGTGCGCAAAGGGACTACCAGGCCAAGATCGCACGGCGGGCGCGGCCCCTACATCCAGGCCTTGGCGCGCTGCACAGCATCCTCCTGCGCGAGGACAGTCGGGGCTGTCGGCGGGCATGAGCGCCGCCTGGAAGCATGGCGGACGTTGGACGAAATATGAGGGGCCGAAGTAAATATATATATATATATATATATATATATATATATATATATATATATAATAAAGTAAAATATTTTAAAATAAAAGGAGTTAAAATATAAATTATTAAATTATTAATTATTATCTTATTAAAATATAAGAAAGATTAAAAAAATTATGGAGGGCCCAATGTCAATGTGGGTCCGCCTTTGCCCGGAAGGAGGTGTGCTTGTGTACTGACAGGGTCGTGCTCGAGCGTCGCCCTTCGACCAGCCACAACCCTCGGTTGGCAAAAGCCCACTGCGTGCAAGACGGTCAGCGTGACTTTGCTATGGCGGTGCGCGGCCCAGCCATCCCCAAATTGATCTGATATTGGGTTATTTTTTTTTACATATTAGTCCCTATAAATTTAGTTAATTAAAATTTAGTCTTCAAAAATTGCTATTGTGGTATTAATCTCTCAAAACATCTAACTTTTGTAAACAAGTCCATATAATTCAAATGAAAAACATATTCGATGAAATATTTTATTATCCCATTAGAAGCACTTGTGAAATGCCTAAACTATCTCCCTCTTCACTCTCACCCCCTCCTTCAACTACGACTCCTCTCTGATCTATCGCAGGATGGTCGACTACTCCTCGAGGTCCTCCTCTAATTGTTGGCACTTTTGGTACTTGGACCTTTGGTTCAATAACTTTGAGAGGCAAATCCTGCCGACACTCTTCGATCGGCCCTTAGACGCCATCCTCCTCAACTCTCCAGCATCTGCACTAGGGCAAGTGCCCTTCCTCCCTTGCTTGCTCCCCCACATCCGCACTAGGGCCCCCCTCCTTGTCCACCCTAAAGCTCTCTATTTGTGCAATCTCCTCCAACTTCGACATGATCGTCGATGCTGACTGTTGGGAGGTGAACCTATTGGCATCCTGCCTCCAGTAGCTATCCTTCTCGAACAGCTTAGAAAGGTCGAACCTTGGCAACTATGAGATGATGTAGAATGTGTTTAAGGTCGTGGATCTCATGTCAATGGAGTCATGTGAGTCCACATCGATGTCGTCCCTGCTACTGTGGTGGCGGTCATGGTCACCCATGTCATCAAACAGTGTGTGGACATCTTCGTGAATGGAGGAAGTAAGTACATGAGGTTCGTGCGAGTTCGCAGCCGTGGGTTTGAGGGCCTTCTTAAACTAGGAGTTCTCCAGGATCATGGATATGGAGATCTCCTCTTCATAGGGTTGGGTCAAGGAGCTTGGCGAGGAGGCGATGTAGGTCGGAGGGGAACCAGTGTCAGCACCGAAACTTGGCCCTGCCAATCTTCTTATACATTTCCATGAGATTGGCATCATGGAAAGGGAGGCAGCTGGCGAGGAGGATGAAAAGGACGATGCCGCAGGACTAGACCCTGCCCTCAATAGGGCAATCTATCATGGCGCCCAGGTTGGGTGCAGGTCCAGGGATGAGTCGTCATGGTAGAGAGGTGTGGTGGGGTTGTTGGGCAATGTGACGAAGGTGACAGTAGGGAACGTGGGCTTTTCTGTGTGGGAGGACGCACAATAGGGTGTGCAGACTAGCGGAGTGTTGGGAGATGGAGATGGTGGGGGCAGATGGAAGGAAGGAGTGCTTTGGGAAAGCGAAGGGGGAGGTGGAGGGGTGTTTGCCGACGAGGGAGGGGAGGGCTTTGAACATTGGTTGCTACTTGAGGTACTCAAACAACAAACTCTACAGCGACACCGGCCACATGAACCTCTCCAACTTCCGCCTTGTAGGACCAACAAGGTCATGCTCCCTATCGAGTAGCCCATCTTGATGAAGGTTAGTTGGCACTGGATGGGGATTTGGGCCTCCCCCATTGTCACCCCTTGGAGAACAAGGCTCTATGAAGGAGGAGCTCGCCCAACCATCCTCTTCTCCATCTCCAATGACACAGTTTCTCTGGAGCTCAAGCCAGTCTCTTGTCCACAAGACCAGCTTCAAGAAGGAGAGGGAGGGGAGTGGGATAACTAACTCAGGGTTGTTTAGGTCTTTTCCTAAGTTATAGTTAATTTAACCTAAGTTGGGTTTATTTTTGTCAAAATGAAGAAGTGACAGGGGCTAATATGTTTAACAACAAGATTTCGAGGGACTAATATGACAATAGAAGAATTTGAGAGACTAATCTATAGTTAGCTAAGTTTGTGGGGACTAATATGTAAAAAATTATTTATACAAATTCCTCTCTCTCTCTCTCTCTCTCTCTCTCTCTCTCTCTCTCCTCTCTCCTCTCTCTCTCTCTCTCTCTCCCCTCCAAGTCATCGTTGTCATTGTTCCGTTCATCGCTACAAGGAGGACCGAGTCATCTCTACATTGTCGTCGCCATCTGATCTCTCTCTCTCTCCTCTCTCTCTCTCTCTCTCTCTCTCCTCTCTCTCTCTCTCTCTCTCTCTCTCTCTCTCTCTCTCTCTCTCTCTCTCACCTCCAAGTCATCACTGCCATTGTTCTGTTCATCGCTACAAGGAGGACCGAGTCATCTTTACATTGTCGTCGCCATCTGATGTTGGGTGAAGAAAGAGATGGGACAGTGCTCTTACCTCTCCTTCTATTGCATTAGTTTAGTTTATTTTCATATACACAGTGTGCTTGATTTCTTTTTAATAGTTGAAATATTTGTTCTTTATTAGTTTGTTTCTTATCTCTCTTCTTTCTAGAGTTCTATCTTCTTTCTAGTCTTCTCTCTCTATCTCTCTTCTATTTTCGTCTATGTTCACCGGTAATTTCAGAAATTATTTCTCTAATTCTTTTCTTCAAATCTTAATCTTCTTTTCTCTCTTTATTTCATTATTGTTTTCCCTTAGATTTTTAGTTCATAAATCCATAAACAACAATCTTCAACTTTATATGGAATTTAAGCTAGACATCATCTTCCTTATGGATTTGATCCATTCTCACTTGTGCTACACTCTTTACTTGGTTGAGTGAGTTCAGTTTTAAATTGATTGCCATGTTTGTTTTTAAAAGATGAACTTCCAACATATCAGTTGTCATGACCTGATAATTAAATATATTTTAAATATCGTAATCTGCGCAAAAGGGAAACAAGAACAAAGTTTTCCTATCAGAGAGTTAAAACCTTGAATTACATTCATCAGGCAGGGCAACGGAATAGTACAATATGATCGTACAACTAGTTAATATTTCCAATAGTTCAGGTTGCCAACATCTAGGGGTATCTGGGATTGAAACAAAAAAAAAAAAAAAGTCAAGAATTGCTCGGCACACAGTCTCTTGGAGAGTTTGCCACATCTGGATTTTCTGAAAGGACAAGAAGGATACATGAGCGATTGTTCTCAATAGGATTTGCCTTCATAACGAAAGTAAGGTACATTATAGCATTAGAAAGGAACTATGATAGTGCACATTCTATAACAAGAAAATGAAATAAACTTTTCATAATAGTACTGAAACAAAGGTAATAGTGAAAAGAAGGAGTTGTTCTAAACCAAACAATAAACAAGTGTAATATATTTCATGATACAGTTCTATAGAAAGGTAGATTGAATCTAACAGTAGGTGGTTTCATGTCAAAGACCCAGATGATCCATCTTCGATCCATACGGCCAATAATCGAATTCGGGTGCTCCTCTCGGGACTGGACCGGCCCCATTTGAATAGGCATTAGCTCAAGAGAGTTTGAAGACCCACAGTATGTCATACAATTTCCGCTGGACTATTTTTCAAGTATGGTTCTCAACAAGGGTCAAGCTCAAGAAGTCTTGTTGTAGTGATAAGAGTTAAGCATGAAGGTTCGACAGATTATAATTTAGATAAAATGATAATCTGGAACCAAAATAAGGGAATCACTCGACCTGAAGAACCAAGTCGGTCGATCGGAATGACAAAATCGATCGACCGACCTAGCTAGTAGCTTGGTCTTGGTTTCAGGGAAAAGTCACTCGACTGAAATGAAAATATCGGTCGATTGACCTAAAAAGCGGTCGACTGACCTAATCAGTCGAAGTGGGTTCTTACTATGGTGGGAATCAGTCGACTGGAATTACAGAATCGGTCGACCGAACATGTAGGATCGGTCGACCGATTTCGGGTTTCGGTCGACCAATTTCGGAAAAACTCGAAATTACACAAGTCAAAATCGCACTACTTTTTATGGCCTGGGAATGGAAATAAACAATCAAGATTAGAAGAGTAAAGACTATTTTATAGATGTGCATAATTTTCAAGGAAAAATTGGAAGTTTAAGCTCCCTATCTCTCTTCTTTTTCTCTCTCGGGTGGAGAAAAGTGAAGGGGATCGGTCGACCAATAGGATTGGTCGGTCGACCGATTCCGACGATGTTATAGAACTAGTTTAGTTCCTAAATGGAGGTTGTGGTTGGGGTTGCCTTAGTGTTGGATCATGTTAATACAAACTCACTCATTATGGTCTCTTTTAATTAGGCAATATAGACAATTGAGTCCTAACTTAGGCAACATAAACAGGCCAAACGTGGTGAAGGTAGTAAAGGAGGGAAGAAGACAATAACCTATAATATTGTACCTAAAATATTAGGTCAATTGTGGTGAAGGATATTAGGTCAATATCCTATAATATTGTACCTAAAATATGACATAAACAGGCCAAACGTGATACTTAATGCTAATTTCGTACCTAAAATATTAATAAATATAAAAAGATTAAGATAATCACTATTTAACTCATAATTATCCTAAAAAAAGAGTCCTAGGCCTATCCTAATCCCTTGGCCACGAAATTGGAGTTCTCCCCAAGCCAATTAGGTGGATAAATGTTAGAAATAGGGAGATAAATAAGAGAAATTCGGAGTTGGATGAGAGGGAAGAGTTTTAAGTGTTCAGGAGTCTTAAAGCAAATAAATACCCTATCATTTCATACCAACCTAACCCTAGATCATTTCTGGATCTTGGAGGACAAGGAAGAGAAGGCTTTGGATGTGGAGAACAAGGAGAAGAAGGCTTGGAGCAAGGAGCTTCTTCTCGGTCTTCATCTTCTAAACCCTAGGATTCAAAGCGTGAAAAGGTAGGCAATCTCTCAAGAAAAAATAAATTAATTTCGACCCTGGGTAGACCATGATCACATCTTCAAAAGCCCCATATTTTCCCCAATTATCATCATATCATTCATGAGTATTTCATGTTCAAAGTTCTGTCATGAACTTGTACCCGAATTGACTTGTTTATCTGAAATCCATATCTATGCTTAATTTCGTATCATGAAACCTTTACTGTACATGCTACTAGATGTCAAGAATCCAATGACACCTTTTTCCTCAATTTCTATCATGTACCCTATTCAAATTTGACTGTTTTCCATCGCTGTGTCGGATTTTAAGTTCACCATGAAGAACCTATTAATAGCATGACCATACCTTGTATGAAGTCTATTACCTCTTACTGTGAATATCCCTACAAGTCTAGTTGCATTTAAAACTGATTTTGAGATTTTTTGTTGTATTTACGATTTGTTATTAATTTTTGAAGAGCACTGGGTCAAGCCTTGGTTGCATGGACTGCAACCCAAGGTGACATGTGCCATCTGCCAAAGCTCGGGTCGAGGTTCTGAGAACGCGACGACTTGATAGGTCGTGTTCTCAATCAGGTCGCGACAAGGACCCATGTCGCGTCCTTAACATGACAGTGACCTGCGTCACGATCTCCTCATCATATCAGTCCAACCTGGACGCGCTTCCCCGACCTGTCGCGACGAGCACCTCACCGTCGCGTCGGCGTCTCGACTGGAACATAACGCATTGGCCAACCCTGTCGCGACCTAAACGCGACGCCAGCTGATGTCGCGACCTGACTCTTGCATCTAGAAACCCTAATTTCCATGTAAATCATATTAATCTTGTCCTATAACCATTATTTAATCCCTAAAATGTTCTGTTATAGACAGTAATGACCTATTAATATATAATGGGTATTATTTACATGATTTTTATTAATTAAAAGATGTGTGCACGATTATTCTTGCTAAATTGATTCACTTACACATGCACACACTATACATGAATTTTTGCCATGAGACTTTATTGAAAATTATTCAAT
Source organism: Colocasia esculenta (assembly GCA_014218235.1). Taxonomy (NCBI): domain Eukaryota; kingdom Viridiplantae; phylum Streptophyta; class Magnoliopsida; order Alismatales; family Araceae; genus Colocasia; species Colocasia esculenta. The sequence goes on along the minus strand of JACBKR010000068.1, from coordinate 47,322 downwards.
AATATATCTGGTAATTAAGTGTAATTATTTCCCTATTTACTTAAATGGACTTGCCTTAGATTTATTTGCATGATTTAACATCATTATCGCGTCTCTCTACCTTCGAGCACTCGAGGCATAACGGACAATCGTTTCTTTACACACTTCTATCTTGGCTTGGACGACCTCTTCGTTGGGAATACTCCTGACTAGATCAGGAACTCCTTGTCGAGGCCTCCGTAAGACTCCTTAGCTTTGGCGAACGTTCATTGCCGACGAGCGGATTGTACCATCAACACCTATTTTAACCTTAGGGATCAGCATGATCCAACGGCCTTAGTGTGTTCTCTCTTACCTCAATATCATGCCGGACCTCTAGCCTGTGTTCATAGCACGGCTATTGGGCGGTTGTGACTTCTACCGGACTGCCGACACATGACCATGTGTGTTGTGCAACTATTATTATCGTATGTTTATCGTTGCTTTACGAATATGACCATGTTCTCATCTACTAGCTCTACACTCTCATCTGTTCACATTTTCTCTATACATCTCATCTATTCTTGGTACTCTATTTGGCCATCCATTGATTGTCTAAGATGAAAACATGATCAATGCCAGGCAACATTATAAAGGGCCCGATCTGGTCATGGGAGGTGCGCCCGAAAGGCTATAACTCGCAGGGGTTTAATGATCAGGGTGTTCAGCATGCATCCAACGTATGACTAGCAAGATTTAATCTATGATAATTAATTAATAAAAAAATTACTTGATCTCGTGGTTGAAAGAATATCGACCAAACATGCTATCACGACTAGTGCACTTTTGTGCAATTTACATGCTATCTCGTTATATGGCCAACCTGTTATCATACTTGTTATGCTATTTCATTGAAAGTATTGTCGCTCACTTGCTATCTTGTACATCACTATCGTGGCTTTGCTTGATCATTCTCGATAGTTATCCTGCTTGACAAGACATTAATCACTTAAAGCATACATGTTCATATGAGATATTAAGTCCTACTGAGCGTTATCGCTCACCCTACGCTATTTATTTCTTCTGTTTCAGGTGAGTCTGATGGAGACTACCACACGAACGAGGAAGAGAATGAGGAAGTACAAGAGTGACCAGTCTTTACGAGAACCAGAGCTTTTTAGGAGATAGTTAGTTTGTAGTTATTTTGTTTGAATAAAGTACTCTAGTTGACCCATAGTTAAGGCTCTGAATTAGTGAATGTAATAGACGTTTAGAGGAATTATTAATAAAAATTGGATCGTTTGGCATTATTCCAATCTGTGCAATGGTTTGATATTTATTTCTCACTCTATACTATTTATTTAACTGTATTACCGCTCCGATATTCCGCGTCGGGACATTACAGACTTACTCCCACGAATTCAATCCACGTTGCTAAGATTTCACCCGTGATTACACATAAAAGGGGTTATTACGTAACCACTGTTACATAGGTGAACAGTAATTTATATTATGTAATCAAGTATGTGTTATTATATTTATATTTATATATATATCTAATCTTTTAATATAATACAATTCCCTTTTTATCCTTCCTTATTAATGAAATTTTTAATTATTTAGATTGTCAATTTATGTAACCTCATGTGTGCTTATCTCCAAATGTTTATTTTGGTGAGGTTATCATGTAATATAAAAAAACACATGACTAATTATTTTTATATATATAATTGAGATGTTATATCAGTACCCTTTTAACTACAACCGTTCAAGCAACATACTCTGACTCCATCTTAGACAAAGAGACATGACTTTATTTTTAACCATCAGGAAAAAGCTCCTCCTCCAAGTATGAATGTATATCCCAAAGTGACTTGCGTTTATCTACTGGTCCATTAGCATCAGAGTATCTAATTAACTTAAGATTTCCACCACGATAGCACAGAGTGAGGTTCATAATATCTTAAAGATATCTAAAGATCCTTTTGATTGCTTGCCAATTCACAATACCAGAATTACTTTGATATGTTGTAACACCTTGGGTATTTACGTAAATACAAAAAAAAGAAATACATTATTACAAAATGTGAAGGTAAGAATGAAAATATTAATAAAATAATATTAAGTTAAAAACTGCCAATTTAAGAATAAAGCATGTAAAAGACTGTTTAGAATTAATAGCTAGCTAAAAATGGTGGTTAGTCTTGAGTTATGTGCATGAACTAAGGAAATTGTGTCAGTCGCAAAATAACTTTTCTTGAGTTGGTTCAACTGACTGTAATTAATACCAAGTTGTGCTCTTGAGTTAGCCTAGCTAACCTGTAGTGGAGTTTGTAAATACACCCAATACCCTACCTCTTATGGCCACGGTTGCATGAGAGCAAAGGAGGAGAAAGGAGGGTTAAGCTAGGGTTCTTCTCTGAGCTAAGAAGAAGTTCTTCTAAAGTTATTGTTATTGGACTTCTTAAGCTAAGGTAGGTACCTTTATGTAAGTTTAGTCATGCGTATCTTACTCCTTATTTTAGATTGTTATTGCTACTCCATGATATTTCTTGATATGCATGGAGAAGACCATATACAACATCATCACAGGATGGGTTTCGAATGAGGAGATGCTCTAGTACAATGTAGTCATATCTCGTGTCTGTTTAATCTAAACTATGGTTACTTGAATGGGAGGGGGGTTTAGGGGGGGGTGATAGTGATCACATATTTAAAAGTTCTTTTCCGTAATATTGATGTGTATGTTAAGTTTTAAGGAATGATATTTCTACAAATTCGTTTGTAACAATGGTTGATATATAAAATCCTTTTATAAAAGAAGAATAAAAGAAGAAGAAGGCAACGGTGGTGGAGAGAGAAGAGAAGGAGAAGAATAAAATATTAAAAAGAGGATGAAGAAGCAACGTAGAAAGAAGAAGAAGAAAAAATGAGCGGATAAGGGAGAAGAGGAAGAAGTTTTTAAGAAAAAAGAAAGAGAAGAACGGGCGGGAGATGCGCGGCTGCAGAGAGAGGAGGAGGAAGGAAGAGTGCGGCGGCGACCGAGGACATGGAATAAGGAGAAGGAGAGAAAAACTTTTATTGATAGGAATTTTGGGGAGAGAGAAAGACTTAGAATGGGAAGAAAATTAGGATTTTGGGAGATTTCCTCTTCTATTGTGCCTTCCAAATCTTTGGGGGGGGGGGGGGGGGGGATAGTGATCGGATCCAAGGAGGGTGGTGACCGGATCCTATATGGGCCATCCTTACTTACATGCAATTCTGCACATAAAAAATTATCATTAAGTCCTTAATATTTGATACAAAAATAATAGTAAAACATAATAAATATAAATATTTTAATATGTCAAAAAAAATAAATTGTCGCAATTTTTACAATTAAGTCCTTACCAAAAATGAAATTGCACAGTTACACTGACACTCCATATATATTCCACATAAAATAATGAGACTTTTAATTTAGAAAGTTACAAATTTAGTATTATAGGAAAGAGGATAAAAATATTTATCATTTCATGTGATTTTACACATAAGATCACGAGTGTATGTATGAATTCTATCATTTTAATATGCAAAAATATAGAGTTACCACTTACCAAGTACCTAGTTAATTAAGGCAATTTTTGGTGGGCTTAGATGTTACAACACATGCTAAAGATGTTGCGACATTGGGATGATATAGCCACAATTAAGGCTGTCAATGGGCTGGGCTCGGGCTGAGCTTAGATGAGCCCGGCGCAGGTCCGACTCATCAATATGAAAATCCAAACCCGATCCAAACTCGGACAATGTCGGGTCGGGCTAGGTCGGGCCCAATATTTTTACAAAATTGTAAAGCCCGACTAAGGTCCGGCCCGGCCCGCCCGAATAGTTAAATAAAAATTAAATTAATAATAAATAATATATTTATAATATAAAACTTATAATTTCATTCAATTAAATAGAGTTTTAATGTTACTTATTTAATTGTTTGAAAAGAGAGTTTTTAACTTTTAAATAAGTAAAATAACATAATTTTAACTAAATAAAATTTAATATTTAAAAATTAAAAAAGAACGGGTCAGGTCGGCCCATCGGGCCAAACTCAAAGCCCGAGTTCGGCCCCTGAGCTTATTCGGACTGGGTTTTTAAGTCCTACTAAAAATTTATGAGTCGAAAAGAGTCTTGCGGTCCGGTCCAAAATCGGGCCAAGCCCACGGACCCGTCGGGCCGGCTCAGCCCATTGACAGTCCTAGCCACAATTGTGTATTCAAAGGATCCCAAGTATAACAAAAAGTCAAAACATATTAACACCGGATATCATTTCATTCAAGGTATCATTGTGCAGGATTTAATCGTCCTTAGACACATCTCTACTAGTGAGATGATTGCTAATCGTTTTACTAAATCTCTTATCAGAGATTTGTTTCTGTAGCATGTTAGAGGCATAGGTGTGAGGAGGATCTGATTTACTTGTAGTCTTATTTTTGACACCATTTTTATGTAATAAAATATGACATTATTGTTTGAATTAATGTACTATGTTTGTGAATGTGGTTATTAAATGTCATCAAATTTATAATCGGTCCTCTTACATGGATGATCACTATATCATTAGAGAAGGACTTGGTACAGGGCAACAGGGTACCAAAGGGGCCCGCCATAAAAAATGGGGTGGATCCCATAGCATTTCACCTTTAGATCAAGGGTCGGCCGGCCCCTTTGGTACATGGCTATCAGGTATCAAACATTTCTCCTCTCATTATGAGAGCAAACATGATAAGACAAATTTATAGATGCTTCTTGGCCAGTGGGAGCATGAAAAGATAGTCATGTGTTGCCTTAATAGATAGCTAAGATGAGATTGAAAGTGATTAGTGGAACATATAATTATTTGTTTCCTAATAACTTGATATGGTCAAATCCATCTGCACCATGTGGATGTTGAGCACTTGTGGGAGCAACGAGTTTAGATTCATATAGTGTTTGAGTGTGACAAGTCCATATAGAATCTCCACCATTGCATATAGATCATACTATATATGCTAGTTGCGACCATTATAAGAGTGATATGATGGATCCCGACTTATCATTGTGTGAGCCTATTGAATCTAATGATTCATTAATTGTGCCCTTTGGGACTACACACTATGTCATGAAGTAGATGTTTGATGTTACTATTTTAGCATGTTATCCAATGACCATGAGTCATACAGTCTAACGAGACATGTCTAGAAAAGTAGTCAAGTTTATGTGAATTGATATTTGTGGCAGAGAAAAAATCAAACTTATTTCACACCTAAGTTTTATGTCTCATTGCTTAGGAGGTTATGTTGGATGAGTTTGATGTGATCAAGAGAATAAATGCATAGTTTAAGGGATCATGGTGTAGATCTATATTCAAGCAAGGTTTGACGGATCGGCGATTCGGACCGAATCGGGTTCTCCCTGATTCGGTTCGATTCGTATGGAATCGGTCTAATTCGCATAGGATTATTATATATATTATATTTATGTATGTGTGTGTGTATATTACCCATAGGGGAACACGGTTTTCTTTTCATACCTTATTTACATTTCATATCATTTGAGTAAATATTATAATTTGTTGTTTCATTTACTTAAGATATTACATGTAAATAAGAAGTACCCTCCCTCCATTTGAATCCAATAAAAATATCAAAAAAATCATATCTCTTAACAAAAAAGTCAACTCTCCCATCGAAGAAGAAAATCATGATTTCGGTGATTTTAGCGAATTGTTAACTTTCTAATCTCTCATAATTTAGTCTATCTAAAAATTTGATAATTCAAATAACCATATGGAACACTAAAATTCAAAGTCCAGTAAAAAAATATCAAACGTGTATGTGACTTCTCCAAAGGAGCCGCTCTCCTACTAAAAATTTTCCAAGTCACATGTACGTTTGACTTTTTTTACTGGACTTTAGATTTTTAGTGTTCTATATGATTTATTTGAATTATTAAATTTTTAGATAGGCCAAATTATGAGAGATTAGAAAGTTAGCATTTCGCTAAAATCACCGAAATCACGATTTTCTTCTTCGATGGGAGAGTTGACTTTTTTTAGTAAGAGATATGATTTTTTTGATATTTTTATTAGATTCAAATAGATGGTATTTCCTTATTTACATGTAATATCTTAAGTAAATAAACAACAAATTATAACATTTATTTAAATGATATGAAATGTAAATAAGATATGAGTTTCATGTCATACCATGTGAATCCCTCAGCCCATTCTCATATATGACATACATATGTTACATATATGCATGTATATATGTCTTACATACATATATATGTAATATATATTCATTATATACATATATTATATTATATATATATATTATATATACATCATGGTTTGTCGAATCGGAATCGAAAGGCGAATCGGGTTGCTCCTGATTCGCCCCGATTCCCCCAGAATCGGTCCGAATCAGACCGATTCGTATGAGTATATTATATATATATATATATATATATATTATATATATATTATATATTACATATATCATATTTCAGACACATTTATATCGATTAAATACATATATGTAATATATATCATATTTATAATGTATAACATATATTACAAATATGATATAATATGATCTATATATATTATATATATAAAGGGAATCGGGGCGAATCAGGGATCGGGTTTTCTTTGATTCGCACTGATTCGGGGGAATCAGACCGATTCGTCCCGATTCGGCAAACCCTGATATACATACGAATTGGACCGAATCAGGCGAATCGCGAATCGGGTTTCCCCTGATCCACTCTAATTCGTCCGAATCGACCCGATCCGATTCGCCACGACAAACCATGTATTCAAGAGGTTATATCAACTTGATTTGATGTGAATATGTGATTTTGGGTACAAGACGAGATATTGAGTTGTAGTGTTATATTAGTTTGGTGGTAGCTTAATATATATAACACTCCACACATACACATCTTTTTCATCAAGTCATATGCGTCATTTATCATATGAGAGAAAGAGTAAGATGAGTTATTTTAGAGTTATTAGTATCAATGTGTTCTGAGTGGAAAATGTAGACATATCGATATTGGTTAGGGTCCTAATAGAGTCTAATTAGTGGTAACCCTTATCTCTATGCGATTAGGACTCCTAGCCTAAAGGGTTTTATAAATATAGAGTCTTGGGAGACTCACGTACAATTAAATCTTCTCTCTCTTTCAATTTGGATCTACCACCTACAGTTTAAAGATCTGATAGCTGTTCTACATTGATAGGAATAATCTTTCTACTTCCTCTTATTTACAAAATGTATGCATCTCTCGATTCTCTGACCAACAGAAATAAACTAGGATCTCATTCTTATCTCCCTGACCAACAGAGATATGGCCCGCCCACCCCACTAAAGCATCTAGTAAGTGGTCCATCAGCGAAGCAGCTAAACCCCCCCATATGCATGACCCATCATAGAACAAACAGCCAAGTGTGTGGATGAACAGTGGAAAGGTCACCTGGGCCCCCTTCCCCGGGGACTTCTGGGGCATCACCCATTATATTTCTTTCTAGTCCCCAACAACTGTTCCTCCCAATTGTGTTCTAGTGATCACCTTCAATCATAGAAAAGAGAAGCATCTCCATCAAAGTTGGTATTTCTGCACTAAAGAATTGGCACTTTCTTGGACCTTGGTGTTCTTTCAACCATCTTGTGTTAATTATCGTCAATCTGTCTCACCAGTGTCTCTGAAAGATGTGATGTGGGAGAATATCTACAGATAACAGTTTGTAGATCATCTCTCAGAAGGGGTATGTCGGAGGTTAAGGTGGAGTTGTGATTTGGCAAAAGGGGGGTTTTGGGTAACCCGGTTAAAATATAAGTTAATAAATATGGGGTTAAAGGAGGGGTTGCATACCCCATCTATCTAGGGGGGTTAGGCTAACCCTTATTTTTCTAAGTGGGGTTAAGCAACTTCCATTTAAAATAATCAGAGGTATATTATCCCCTCTCCAAAATGGCCTAAATTATTCTCCTCAAGTGTCACCCTAATCTTGACCATTCAATCATGAGATTGAAATAATTGAGATAAGCCCAATCTCAAACTTTTTTTTTTTTTTGGACAAACCAATCTCAAACTTATGTATGTTTGGTGCCCCTAGCTTAAGAGCATGATGTTTAAGCAAATCAGATACTGAGAGAAAAGATGTCAAAATGTGGAACCCCGGCCCATATCTAAGTCCATCCTTTTCCATCACTCAAGTTTCAAATTGCATCCTGTGGGTTTATGTTGATAGTCAGAACAATATAGGCTATTATAGGCTTCAAATGGGACCACGTGCAAGTCCCCTGCCTATCGGCAAAATGGACACCGGGGGATGGGATGTTCTCCAGTTCGAATCTAAGCGTCCGTTTGATTAGTTATAAAATATATTTATAGAGAAAAAAATTTTAAAAAAATATTTAAAAAAAATAAAATATATATATAATCATTTGTTTAATATCCACGTAAATGATTCTCATGAAAAGACTTTTCGTTCGACGCCATGCATCCGATGTCGACTATCGAGCACTACACATCGAGCGTCTATCGCTATCACCGATCAACATTCATCTCGTCGCCGCCTTAAAAAGGTAGTCGGAAATGTAGAAGAGATATTAAGAATGAGAGCATGAACTTTTCTTGAAAATATTTTCTAACATCAGATCTTACGGACCCTAAATGAGTGGGGTGTTCGTCAATGACTTTAACCACTCAATTAAAAAAAGACTTGTGCGCACTCTTATCATGCAGCAGTTTAAAAGAACAAAAAGAGTTTTTTCTTTTCTTTTTTATCGACCTTCCTAACTAGTAGAGAGGCTGATGTGCATATGAGATGCATAATATTACTGTTCCCTCTTCATGTTCATACTAATCCTTTGAAATCCTAGTTTAAGGATCCCATTGCAAGAGACATGGCGTAGTTGGGAGGGGGTTTAGATGCATTAATAAACTGACCATCAAATTAAGACAAACACTTGTTATCCGGATAAAAAAATACTCAGCCGTCCGATTTTAAGCACATTAGATCTCATTATTATGTTGACAACGGGACTTAGACCCCATTGTAATTTGGATCATGGTTGGCCGTACCGGCAAACCGCCACGGTACTGCCAAACCGCACCGTGTCTGTGTTTTGCGAGTTCAGACACGGTCGGGTCACTTCATTGGGATGACCCAGGTGTGCCGCGGCACGTCTCAGTTCGGTCGGGTTCGGTCCGATCCGGTTCGGTCTAGTTTGTTAACTTTATTTTTTTTCCGTCTCTCACATATCCAGTATATTTCTCTCATATCCAGTGTATTTAAGTGATCTAAATAATATTTAATTGAGATAAAATTTTAAACATAAACTAATTAAGAGATGATACAAATTATAGTAATTTTAGTTAAATTTTTTAAATTAATTTTTTGTCAAGTAAAAATTATCTCAAAAATCATTAGATCAACTTAATCTCAACATCTAAGGGATCTAATGGTGTCTAATTGAGATGAAACTTCAAACATAAGTTAACTAATAGATGATACAAATTACAGTAATTTTAGTTTAATTTTTAAAATTATTTTTTGTCAATAAAAATTATCCCAAAAATTATTAGGTCGACTTAATCTCAACATCTATGCATCAATAACTCATGATATTTATATTTTTAGAATCAGTATATTTTTCTAGTAATTATGATGACTTCAGATTTGACTTTATTTTCGGAACCAAATATCGTTCCGTTGAAGTGCACAGAGGGTTCGCTGTACCGCGACAAATCCTGTGTGCACTTAAGAGGTCTAAATGGTGTCTAATTGAGATGAAATTTCAAACATAAACTAATTAAGAGATGGTACAAATTATAGTAATTATAGTTTAATTTTTTAAACTAATTTTTTGTCAAGTAAAAATTATCTCAAAAATCATTAGGTCGACTTAATCTCAACATCTATATATGCATCAATAATTCCTGATATTTTATATTTTTAAAATAAGTATATTTTTCTAGTAATTATGATGACTTCATGTTTGACTTTATTTTTAGAACCGAATGTCGTCCCGTTGAAGTACAAACAATCAATGATAGTACTAGAATTATATTAATAATATGAAAATATTCTAAAATTAAAGATAATTATGTTTTATATAAGTGATCATGTCTTACGTATAATTTACTATCTCTTTTAATTTTTTAGTATATATTAATATTTTATTATACATTTTAAGACGTTACAGTTTTGTTTCTGTTTTGGATTTTTGGTGTTGATCTAATGGAATACATTAGTCATATCATGAACAACTTTCATGAAGAGCCCAAGATTAGATCATCCTCGTTCAGGCTGTAGAGAGACCGCACTCATTGCTAGTTTGGATCGCGATATGAGAGAGAAGGTCAAAATAATCCAATGTATCTTTAAGTACAAATATTCATTTGATGTGATTCTAGTTGAAGTTTGTAGAGAAAGTCGTGCAGGGGAACAACTTTCATGAAGAAGTCTCGAAGAGATATACCCTCGTTTGAGATATGGAAGGCATGATAATCACACACACACACACACACACACACAACATATATATATATATATATATATATATATATAATATTATATATATTATATATATATATATATCATGATATGAGGAGAATGTGAAGAATAATCTATTATAACTTTGGACATAGACCACCAATTAAGGTGATTCCACTTCGAGGACGAAGCTGAAAAAGAATAGAACAATTTTGATGAAGACCTCGTGAGCATACCAACCCCTTTTCAGACTGTAGAAGGCGTGATATCTCTGATAGTTCTGGAGGATATGAGAGAGAAAGGGGAGAGAGAAATGATGCATGTACGAGAAGAGATGGAAAATCTATCTTGAGTTTGGATGGAGAGTTTTCTTTTGAAATTTGCTCATTTTAAATATTCATCAAGTCACAAAACTAAAAAAATAAATCAAACAAGTCATTTTCTCACCATATCTCAGTGGTACGGTACGGTACGGTACTTCTCACGGAGAATGCGGCACGGCCGATCCAAGCGATACGGGCCAACCTTACTTAGGATACAAGCGACCAGATATTTCACCAGGAAATCAAATTTTCTCTCAAATTAATGCTATCCTCTTTTTTGAAACTGCGTCAAGAGTTGACAAACTTGAATTGAAACGCACAAATATTACAGTTTATATAAATATTGAAATCATGAATATGCCTTCAAATTAGGGATATCCATGGATATCTGAAATTCAATATTTCGATTTATTTTCACAATTCTTATAGGATTTAGAACTCCGATAAAAATAGATCTGATAGTTTACAAGATTTTGAATCGAGTTTTCGAATCTTATAAGATGCGGAAATGGAAACAAGCGTTTTTGAATCCATAAATCCGATTCCGAATTCGATTCATTAAACTGGAGAAGCAATTACATTTCCCAATAGATATCTGACATCAACCATAGAGATGGTAATGTTATCATGACTCACATATTTCATTTTGTATGAGATATTGTAATGGAAGATGAAGAGAATGTGATCGATGAATAGAGATGTATGTTAGATTTAATGTTGTATTAGTTATTATATATTATAAGTTGTAGTTGAGACTATATAATTTGTGGATTGATAAATTTATATTTTAAATTGTGTGATTTTAATTTATGACTCCTATTATTCCTATGCATTGTGGATCTATGAATTTGTGAAGGTTATCTAAGCATTCTTACAGTGTGACTTAATAGATTAATCTAAGATTTTATGATTTGATATTATAAATCTAAACATCTATATAATTTATGCATATGAGTTGTTTATATTTATCAAAATATTATTACAATGTGGATTATATATTTATATGAAAGTTGTATGATTTGAATATGTAGATATACCAATTCGTATGTTGATGTCACATAAATATTTTTAAATTATCGATTTTAGATCTGATTCTATTTTTGATTTTTAATTAAAAATAAAAATAGATGCGAAAGTAGAAACCTCGTTTCCAATTCTGATTTCGTTTTCAATACTTCTTAGTGAAAGTAAAAATACTTATTTCTAATTTCGAATCGGACCGGTTGACAACATTATATCAAATCCATACTCCGTAAAAAAAACACATGATGAGATCGCATGTTCGAGAGGGTATAAAAAAGAAATGCGATCAGAAATATTCTTGATAATTTATGAAAGTGGAGAGATGTACATATAATGTACATGTGACATTGGATTAATCCAAAAAAACCTATTATGTTAACCACACACCCGTTAACACGTGGCCCAGCTGCTGTCGTTGGTGGCAGAGCTTAATATCGGCTAAACCCACTTTATTGAAAGAACCAGCATCCCCTGTTTTGTATCAGGAAGAAGAAAACAGCAATAACCCAAAAAAACAAGTCATAAAATATGTAGATATTTAGATAACTACTAGCTAGGCATTACATTACATATATTGAAGTGTATGCTACAATCAGTAGAGGATGAACACTTTGCAGTGGCAGTAAAACAACAATACTTTGCGTTATAAGTCTAGCTCTTCAGATCTGTTCATGGAAATTTTCTCGTGTCTGCAAAGTGAGGTAAAGTGAAAAAAAAATAAAAAAAAAAAGATAAAACAACCAAAAAAAAACCCTTGCCAAACCCCTGCAAAGTCCAAAGAACTCTGCCCCTCTCTAAACTCCTCTCTCTCTCTCTCTCTAAGTTCTCTCTCTACCTCTGGCTGCTGCAGATGTCCAGGAGCTTCTTCCTCCCTTCCACCATCTCGTCGAAGAAGTCGTCGAGCTGGCTGGCGATGCCCTCGGCGCCGGACCTCAGCGCCTCGAACCACCCCTTTAAGCACTCCACTCTCGCCCATAGGAGGCTCCCCACATCCGCCGCCTCGCACCCCCCGCCGGCCGCCGCCCTCTCCACCTCCTCTCGGAGATCCTCCATGGCCGCCCTGGCCTGTCGGAACTCGTGCATGAGGATCCCCGGCCGCCTCCCCATCCCCTCCACCCCCGCCGACACCCTCTGCTGCAGCCTCGCCGCCGACGCCATGAACCCCGACCCGAAGAAGAGCGACCCTTCGAGGTGGTGGTGGTGGTTGTGGGCGGTTGATCCGCTGGGCCACCAGCAGACGAGCCCCCAGAGCAGGATGGTGAGCAGCAGCGAGCTCACGTTCCTCATGGCGTAGAGGACTCCTCGGAAGCCGTGGAAGCCGTTGAGCTTGGACTCCGACCGGACCACCTTCTCATCAAGACGGAGCCCCAGAGGCGGGATGCTCGTCTCCACCACCACCCTGTTCTCCTCCTCCAGCCCCGCCGCCTCTCTCCGACACCCGGCGATCGCCCGCATCACCTGCAAGGAAAACCCGACATGGATCATTCATGGCAGAACAGAGCAGAGGAGCGGAGAGAGAGAGAGAGAGAGAGGAAGAACAGACACCGTGAGGAAGGGAGGTGAGCCCCTGCCTGTTTGGTGAACTGGGCGTGGTGGTGGCGGCGGGCGGCGAGGGACGAGACAACTTCGGCAGCGACGGAGCAGTAGTTCTCGACGCCCGAGAGGCCGAGCTTGACGACGCGGCAGGCCTCCCAGAGGCGGGCGCTCTCGTCCATGTACTCGTCCAGCCAGCGGTCGCCGGCGGGGAGGTGGAGGCGCTGGACAAGGTGGGTGAGCTGGGAGTGGGCGGCGCGGAGGAGGGCCACCACCCGCTGGAGGAACTGCATGGACATGAAGCCGGTGGTGGTGGCGAGGCAGCGATCCAGGTCGTCCAGGCCCCTGGCCAGGTAGGAGTAGAAGCCATGGACGGAGGTGGAGGAGGCCGCTGGGTTACCGCCCATGGTTACTAATACGAAGCAAATTAACAGAGCCGAGAGGGTGTGAAGAAAGAAGGAAAGTGGGAGGTGGGTGGGTGGGCAGTCTCTCACACTAGACCACTGGGGATCTCACTGGTGTGGTTGATCAGGAACAGCACCAGCTACCCACAGCCAACAGAGGTAGTAGGTGAGTGAGAAGAAGGGAGGAACTAGTGTGGGGGAGGAGGAAGGCTGAGGGGGGAAGATGGAGGGGGAGGAGTGGGCTTTAATAATAAAAGCTCAGCTTCCTATGTTGGATTTGAGAAGGATAGTATGGCGGGGGAGGGGGGCGGGGGCGAGCAATGATGGGTGTTTCCCCAACAGGGGAAAGGATGATTGGGGAATCTGTGATTTTGCATTGTTTCACCAACAGAACACAAGGGGCAACACCAAGTAGGAGAAGAAGAAGAAGAAGACCGTGTAACTCTCTTTTCTTGTCCCCTGTTCATTTATATTTCTCCTCTCCTAAGCTTCTAACCCCACTCTTCTTCCTTTTTCCTATTTTATTCTTACGCAAGCATAGCACTATATACATGCACTTCTGTGCTCTTACCTCCGACCTTATTATTGCTTAGCATCACTTTAAACTCATCAATTAGCCCACTAGTTAAAAGGGTTGCAACGGTTGGAGTTGTATCCTCACATATAGTGAGGCAAAGAAAGAGCGAGGTGGCATGCCCATTTTCTTTTTATGCAAAGATGAAGGCATCTTTGATTGTTAAGGACCACTTAGATATCCATAAAGATGTTTTGGATAATTTGCACTGAATGTTGTCATTCGTATAACTACTTTTTCTAGTATCGAGGATGCAATTGAATGCATAAGAAGCAATGGGTTTAAACTAGGTGGAGTCAAGAGGACAGATGGCCATTTTATGCAATTTGCGTTAGTGGATTATACTGGGTTTTTTTTTTTTTTCATGACCAAAAGACGGATCATACTTAATTGTGTTGGGACTTGTACATATCAACCTGATCATTCATGTAAACATATTGGATTGCGTAACTTATTTATGATCCGAACCCACATATAATCAAATCAATGACCTTTAAATTTTGCTTCCAGAAGTTGTTCTCCCTCCTCTTTAGTTGCTGAAATAGAAAGAGACAAACAAGGTGGACACAGGCATACCGAACTTGTCACGAGATCAGATGCTCTTCCTGCCTTTTTAGTGACTCGTGCTCTGTGTTGGGGGGGGTTTCTTTTGGGAGAAGGATATCCAAGTCCACCTTGGAATCATCTTCAAAAAAATGGGGACCAAGTTAAAAGAGCTATATGGTTTGAGTGCCCTGTAAAAATCCCCCCTCGAGAGCATGAATTCAAAGGATATTCTATGGTTTGAGGCTAAATGTAACGTACGTAATACTGCATATTAAGCTATTGTTGCTATGTCACTCATCAATCTCTCCAATCATGTAAGTTTGGTAGGATTCAAGAACACTGGATTAGAACTTAAATACTCATTGTACAGATATATATTCGATCAATGCTATATAAATGAAAGAATTCATGAATCACTAGCTTTACGTAATCCTCAATATTACTATCCGTACGGACCCTCGTATGGATCAATCTTAAAAGTGGGATGAAATGATTGATACCCTTATTCTCTTGGGTGGATATCTGTCATCAACTATCTAAAAGCAAGGTGGTTTCTCTCTTTAAGCTTTTCTCATCTCCTTTCTCTCCTAAGATTTCCATCGAAAGAGGGCCTTACATATTTTTAAATCGATTTCTCTAAGTTTTTAAACATCAAATCCGTCCTGACATAGAGGACAATCTGTTTAGCATCTTTGTGATAAAGGGGTTGTCATATAGGTGATCCGACACAAGAAGTTCACGGTTCACCTATACATCAAAACATTTTTTAGGTCCTCTTCACGGGGTCTCAGCTGGTGAATACACATTTACCGGCTCTCGTGAACTATAACAATCTTTGCATGCTTTATCCACGTACGATTAAATGTTCACCAGGATTACATATTACTACTACGAGCGATATAATTCTTATCAGTGCATATACGTATAACTATGCATGCGACAAAGATAAAAACGAGATGATAGTGAGCCTATGAATTGGCAGTATAAATATCACTCCTAATTGCAACATGTTAAATTTAAAATGTATCCCTGGTTGATTACCTTTAGGCCAATGCACACTAAGTGACATGCTTACAGACTAAGAGATGTGGAAAACGAGGGTTGTAGACAATTGAATTTGTAGGAACTTATATCTGATGGCTCTCCGTAGATACTGGGCAAAGAGAAAAACCCCACTTGGGGAGACACAAGTATGCATAGGCACACATACACGCACACACGCGCAAGAGTATTAACTGTTATTGACGATGACCTCCATGGGAAGGAAAGAGAAGATATAGATAACCATGTAGATACAACAAGTTTCCTGTTCAACTTCTGAAAAGCCTATCCTTTGCCGAAAGGAAGAGCCCCCGAAAGGAAACGAGAGCGACAGGGTGTCCATAGTCACATAGTGACATGGTAACTATTAGGGGCTGCAACTTAGTGAGACATAGGAACCATGGGGCATGAAACTTTTTGCTTCTCCTTCCTTGTTTACACTTTCACCATAACCCTTCCTTTTTTCCCCAACCTTCGCAGGGTGTTTCCCCCACTTTATTCTCAATCACCCATCATTCCATTTCCGCAGGGAGATTCCTTGTCCCCATCTGAAATTATGAAAGACGAAGAAGACAGTTGTTTTCAGGAAGGCTTTTCCTGCGAACTGGTTTCCCGGTGCAGAGAGGAGGAAGACGATGAAACCTTGGCGTCCGGCGTCCCTGCCGAATTGCCATTTTGTCCCCCTGAGCACCAACCCCTCGACAGCACCCCCCTCAGTCCAAACAAAAACTTCAAACTGCCATACGTACCCACCCACAGTCCTGGTAAAAATTGATTCAATTTAATCCAAGGCTAACCTTCTAACAAATTAGAATTAAAAGTCCAAAGGAATACGTCAATTTCAAGTTACGCTATTTTTTATCCTTGCTTTTTCTTTGGGACGGTCTCTCAATAAGTTCCAACATGTACATTGGTAATACCCAGAATTCGTAGGCTAGTAATGCTGGAGGGCCAGGAAACAGTGATTTGGCAAAAAGGGCATTTCGTACTCGGGTGAATGGTGAAAATGTGGGGGAGGGGGCCCTCCCATCTGCTCCCACATTTACTGTGCAATTCCATCTTCACCAAAATACGCACCTTCAAAGTGGGGTTGACAAGACCACCTTTAATGACCAGTGCCCACAGCGAAGTTGGTCGAAGAACCTATTGCGCTGTCCGCATACATCGTTTAACTCGGCCCATTCTATGAGAAAGTTTAGGTTAGGCGGAAGATATTTCTTGATAATATTCGACGAGGCAGAAACAGCATCCAAGATACCCAGGTAAAATGACAATTCATTTATTAACTATCAACGTTTGGTCCAGATTCCAGAACAGATCAAAACCCTCGAAGATGGACGAAACATCACCTGCCTGCTTGGGGCTGAGAGCTCTCGCTGTCAAAGGCTGTTGGGCCATGGATGATGGCCTCTGCTGCAAGTAGTACCGAATTCTCATCCCCCCACGGCCATGATACCGAATGATTTGCTGCAAAGCGAAAGCAAAGCCCAAGGCATCATTTCCAAACATGCGAGGGGAATGAGGGGCAATGTAACAGCAACAGAATCGAAACCAAACGCGGTAGCAGTACAGTATAAAAGAAGCTTCTTTAACAGCACCCACGATATAATCATGAAAAGAAGTTTTAAGCCAGGCATCAAAAGGCGCAAGGAATCTAAAGCTCCCCCGGCACAACATCCGACGGCCCAGCGGCAGCATGCCATCATCCTGGAAGAGGGGGGGATTTGCAAGGCTGAGTGAAGAACAGCACCGTGCCAGCTGGATGAATCAACTTCTCTGGATCAAAATCAGGTTCCTCCAAAAAGGATCAAAATCAGTTGAATTAAGTACACATTTTTATGAAATGGGAGAAAGGCAGTTTAAGTTTGAGATAGGGATAAATAAATGAATCGAGCACCATTGTCAAAATTCCATTGTTTTCTTGATAGAATATTTTGATTGACGAACAATCAAAAATAGGTGTTCCCTCTCTTGAAACAGATTCAATGACAAGGAACATGGGATGTACAAAAGCTCAGACAAGAGAAAGCAAAAGAGTAAATGATCAATGTATGGACCTATATGATGGAAATACAGATAATAATGACATTGTGCTGTACAACATTATGAAAATAAGAAGGAAAAAAAATACAAAAGCAAGAATGACTCTCCGTTCCCATCATCAAATCTCACATATCAAATCCGGGCATTGCAAACTGCGCAGAGAAGCTCTCTACACGGTTCCGGAGATCAACTAAGTCCCAATTGTTTTGAAGACCCTTCAGGAAATCCTTCTGCAACTTCCCATGTTCCCTCAATACATTACTTGCAATCTGCGCGGCCCTAAGAAGAAACTCTGCAATAATCTCAAAATCTCCCTCTAAACAGCCACGTGTTGTCATTGCTGGGGTACCTGCATATTAGAAAAACGAAAGTATTGGATCCACCGCCTCGGTACTCCCCATCAAATTGCAAAACAAAAGAAGTAAGAACTAACCAATTCTCACTCCCCCGGGTGAAATTGCACCGTTGTCCCCAAATATAGGAGTCTTGTTCACAGTAATGTGACACATCTCACAAACCTTTTCGAAGTTTTTGCCTATGAAGATACATATATCAGGGGCTTGAAACATAACTCAGGAATTGAAAAAAAATAATAAAGGATAAAAATTCATAAAATAATATTGAAATCGTCCACTCAGATTATGGGGAAAATTTTCGTAGTGCGTTTAGCTACAGGATGAGGGTCGAGAAAATGCTTGTAGAAACTGCACAAAAACATATCCCCAGAAGAACGTTATATACAACTGATGACATTTAATAGTACACTTGATCGAACAGTTATTATTTCATGATCTATTTGTTCTTTATATTTTACTTTTATACTTGCATACACATTGATTTTTCATAGGTTCTTATGTACTTCATGCAGCAGATGGTTTTGGTACATGAACCAAATATGCAAGCACCTATTTCACTTTCCCAGGAAGGAAATCATGGGGTAAACCATGTAGCAAAACAGGTTGAGAGGAAGGGACGGAAACCACTGGCAGCCTCCATAATATTCCAGAAAGAAGTTATTTCAGAAGATGCAGTGGACTGCACAAAAGTTCTTTCAATGGAAAAATTCAACATGGTTTCCAAAAGTTTGATTCCAAAGATATTTGTATTTTCACAGACTACATGGCCCAGAAAGGACTGCTTTTGTGATAAACAATATGTGGAATGAAGACATGACCGACATCACAGAAGGAATAACAAAGGCAGAGAAACAAAAGAACATTTGCAAGAAGGGAACATAGTGAATGAAATCTGTGAGCAACCATTAACTCATCCCCCCCCCCCCTTCCCCTTCCCCTCCCCCCCCCCCCCCCCCCCCCCCCCGAAAAAAAAAGATGGGAAAACAGAAAAAGATAACTGAGCCAGAATGACACATGATTTTGACTGAGACAAACTAAAGAGTGCCTGGGAACGTTGCAACAAGAGGATGTCCTTCCCTTGGGGAGGTCAGGTGCATCATGGAGGTTCGCTGGTGGCTGTCACGTTGCTCTTTATTTCATTTTAGTTTTTTACCCCTTCTAATATTCTGTATGTTTTCTTATTTTCCCACCTCTATGTTTGTGCATAACAAATCTTCCCTTATTAATGAATTGTAGACATTTCTGGTTACCTTTAAAAAGAAAACCAACTATCAGCCCAACCATGCAAGAGGGCCAAATGTGCACAGGAATCCCTAAATTCATATTAATAAACAGGAAGCATCAAGGATATCAACCGAGCCATGCTAGGTTGGCACAGCAAGAGGATGCCATTAACCTGTCTTGTCCGTCAACATACTAAGTGGTGGGGACATCCGAGCACTGGACCGGACCAACAGGGTCCAAGTTTACCGCAAGCGGAGGCGACGAGCGGCGACAACGGCGTCCATTTGGCTTGACGACTTGCCTTCGGACCACTAGCATGTTTATTTTATGAGTTTGGACATTTAGTTGATGTAATAAGGCCCATATGAGGCCCATTAGTGCTCTTTCTGTTTTCTGTGTTTTTTCGGGTCCGAATTTAGACTTATTTTAGGCTTGAGGGTATTTTAGTCCATGTGTGTGTCAGTGGGGGCCATTAGGGTTCCCTCACTATAAATAAAGTGTAATATCTTGTTTTAACGATAATGAAGATTTGAACCAAAGCTTTATGCGCAGCCTTCATGTCTTCTCCTCCAGCGGGGTGGAATCTCCAGGGTGAAAGCCTAACCCCCTTCTTCTTCTTCTTCCTCCACGCCACACCTTTCTGTTCCCTGTCTTCTTCCTTCGCCGCGCGCTGTTGTGCCGCATCAGTTTGGTATCAGAGCCGGTCGGCTTCTTTTAAGGAGTCGAGTCCAATCTTCCTCTCCCTCCTAGCCAGCGCGTCGTGATCTGATCACTTCGTGGGCCTCTCGCATCCTCTGCAACCAT
The DNA here is from genome assembly GCA_014218235.1 of Colocasia esculenta. NCBI lineage: Eukaryota > Viridiplantae > Streptophyta > Magnoliopsida > Alismatales > Araceae > Colocasia > Colocasia esculenta. Next base: position 26,971 of record JACBKR010000068.1, on the reverse strand, counting down.
CGCCCCTGCGCACTGGTGGAGCAACACCAGCGGCCCGCTCCACTCACGCCCTGCCATCCGCGTCGCTCGAGCGGGGGGGGGGGCTGTTCCACCCACGTTTACGCGTGCCTTCGCGCACAAGGGCCTGGTTGCACGCGGCCGCAACCCCGTCCACGCGCCACGTCCACGTGCACCCTCGTGCGCGAGGGCCTGGTTGCACGCCGCCGCCGCCGCAGCCCGCCCCATCTACGCGCCATCGTCCGCACATCGCCGAGGACCAGAGTCTGGGTGACCCACACGGCGACCGCCCGACCTGCTCTTCGCCCTGTCGCTCAACACCAGCGGCCTCTCCGTCGTCCAGCCCTCCTATTCGTCTGAACCATGCACAGGATCAGTGAAGAGTCCGCCAGCGAGTTTCATCTACTGTTTTGGCTCGGCAACCGCAGCCCACGCCGCCCCTGTGCAGCTGTCCTCGACGTCTGCCACCCCTCCCACGACTGTTCGGGCCACCAGACGACGTCCGACTGTGTCGGATGAACCAGCACGGCGAACCGAACGTCAACGGAGAACCTCCAGTGTTCGTCTACCTCCCAGCGCTGCCACACGAGATTTTTCAGCCACGCCGTCCACGTACACCTCCGCGCCAGCATCCCAAACGACCAGTCGTCTCACCTTTGGCGGGACAAGACATGGAGTCCATACAACGCTTGTTAGTTGCATTGAAGATTGAACCGAACCGGGACAGCGGGCCACTGCCCCACAGCAACGGATGTTCAACTTCAGCTTCGTGAACGCGACGTGCGTGTGCACACATTTCTCGGTGGATCTCGCTCTTCAGCGAGTCGGTTAGCACTTACGGCTCGTTCTCATCTCTTGCTCGTCATGTACTTGATTAAATTTGTCGCCGTGAATGTGTGTTAGGAACATCAAGCCAGTTTAAATTTATTGCTGCGGATTTTATGAGTTAGCTATGACTATCTCTTGAATATCAATTTGTTACATTAATTGTGGAATATCATTAATAAATGTGGAAAAATCTTTGATTGCCAGGAAAATGTTTCGAACTGCGAGGTTGACCAAAATCTGGATTTTGTAGCATCTGTTTTAACGCACTCATCTTCCTGGACACGTGCACGACACAATATTTGCTGCAACTTGATTAGTTTACTCCGCTGATCTCACTTGTGGTATGTCGTCGTGTCGTAGTTGTCGTCGTAGGTTATAGAGTTTACGAGTCGTTTACTTTACAATATCTAATATTAAAAAAAAATTGTTGTGTCGTCAATTAGTCGTTGCATGTTAGTTGTGTCTCATGCCCACACGTAGCGGTGCTGACTACCACGCTTCAGTGCCCATGTTTGGATCTCAACAAGCAATGTCAGGGAACCGCCTGCCCCCTCAAGGCGCTCATGCCAACCATCCTGAAGATCTGACCTTGACCGAGGTTGCACTGCAACTTAGAGAGGAAATTCGTAGAATGGACCAACGTATGAGAGAGGATTTTACAGGTATAGAGGAGAGGGTCACTGAGTCAGACCGTACTGTGCAAGGGTTGGTGGGTCGCAATGTGGCCTTGGAAGGAGTTATTCGTGAGCCGAGGAGAGATCAAGCCGTTGAGAGACCCCAACCTCAGCGCCCCCTTTCCCCTGCTGCCCATCGGCACCCTCAGCCTAGGGCAGCCCCAGCTGGTGGTGGGCGTGGTCGGTACCATGACTACGACCAGGATAATTTTGAAGAGGAGATTGATGAAAACCCCAAGGTCCCTATTGCGCGTAGATATGGGACGTATGGTAGGAGGCCGGCCAGGGAGTTTGATGAGGATGAGCGATGGGCATATCGGGATCAAGACCATGACATCTGGAATGCCCGCATCGAGGCTCCCAGTTTTGACAGTTCTTTGGAACCTCAAGATTACCTGGACTGGGAGGCTAGGATGAATCGCTATTTTGATTAGTTGGGAATGTCAGACCATCGGCGAGCTTTCTTCGCCAAGACCATAGTAAGGGGTCGCGTGTTAACCTATTGAACCAATCTTGAGGAGCGCCTTGCTCAGAGGTTTGAGGAGCCGATTGACACATGGGATGAGATGAAGGCCAGAATTCGTGAGAAGTACGTCCCTGCGACGTACCGTCACCGATTGATTGATAGATGACAGAACATCTCACAAGGCTCTAGAAAAGTGTTGGAATACATTGATGAATTTGATGATCTGTTATTGAGGTGTGGAGCCCGTGAGGAGGGTGCCTTAACCCTTTCCAAAGAGGCTTGCGTCGAGCTTATCAACAAGAGCTCTTCCGTCAGCATGTGACCACTCTTGATCATGCCTACCAGGTGGTGCGTGAAATGGAGCAATTTGAGCAAGAGTGGGAGTCCTCTCGTGTTAGGTCCACGTATCAGCGTCCTCCGGACCCAAGAACCATCCCGGGTTCCACCCCGAGGGTTCCAACTAACCGGGTTCCGGAAGGGCAACGCCAGGGGGAGGTCCCTCCCGCCTTTACCACCTGTCAGGCGCGATGTTAGAGGGAAGGCGCCAATGAGGGAGACCATGTGTCCGAGTGATAAGTCCCGCGATCATTGTTATCGTTGTCAGGGGCTAGGGCACCATGCGATTGATTGCCCCCAGAAGGCCCTAGTTATTGGTAATGGCGAGTCTTCCGAGCAGGAGCAGCCCCTCGTGGATGTTAATTATGAGGGTGATGACCTAGCCGACGAGTATGAGGGCGAGTTTGCGGACGACGGCGAACCCGCCAATTTTGTGGTTGCGCCCGAAGAAAATAGGCTAGGAGTGGTCCGATGTGTCCTCACCCATCCCAAGGAAACTGAAGATTGGCGTCGTACAGCCATTTTACAGACCTACTACCACTTGGACGGGAGGGTCTGTCATGTTATCATTGATAGTGGGAGTTGCATCAACGCTATTTCCACCAGCACGGTCGCCCATTTGGGCCTTGCGACTGAGGATCATCCTCGCCCCTATCAAGTCTCTTGGGTGGACACAACTTCAATTCTTGTACGTCTGAGATGCCTCGTGCCCATTCATCTCCAATCGTATGAGTCTCAGATCTGGTGTGATGTCCTGCCTATGGAAGTCGGGAGTGTTATCCTTGGCCGACCATGGATCTATGATATGTATGCGGCTCTTTATGGTCGGTCCAACACTTGTGTCTTTAAGCATGGCAGTCACCGCATCACTATCCATCCCTCTCGACCTCGTACTGTCCCCTCTCTGGAGAGCTCTGCTCCCAGCTCCCCTTCTGTTGCAGCCACCCCTCAAGTGGTTGCCCCTGGCGAGCCGAGCTCTTCTCAGTCGAGCTCTTCTCAGTCGAGCGCTACTGCTAGTGCTACGGTGCCCCTTGCCGAGAAGCCCCCTCCTGCTCGTACCCCTAAGACGAGCGCTCCGACATCTATGACGTTACAGTTGATCACTGCCCGAGAGTTCGAGAGCAAGCTTTTTTATTATGACGTCATATATGCTCTGATGGTTAGGGAAGCTGGAGATGAAGGTGTCGAGAGGCACCGAGTGAGCAGCCTAAGGACGTCGCATTTCTCCTCCATGAATTTTCGAACGTCTTCCCTAACGATCTTCCTGAAGGATTACCTCCGATGCGTGACATCCAACACGCCATCGATCTGATCCCTGGTTCTTCTTTGCCAAACCTGCCCCATTATCACATGAATCCCACTGAACATGCCGAATTACAAAGGCAAGTTGAGGAGTACTTAAAGCAGGGTAAAGTATGAGTCCTTGTGTCGTTCCCGCACTGTTGGCTCCTAAGAAAGATAGAACTTAGAGAATGTGCGTGGATAGCCGTGAGATCAATCGCATAACGGTGAGGTACCGGTTTCCCATTCCCTGCCTAGATGGCATGTTGGATATGATGGCGGGAGATACTCTGTTCTCCAAGATTGATCTGAGGAGTGGTTACCACTAGGTGAGGATTCAAACTGGTGACGAAAGGAAGACCGCCTTCAAAACGAAGGACGGACTCTACGAGTGGTTGGTCATGCCATTTGGTCTTTCAAACGGCCCGAGCACCTTTATGAGGCATTGAGGCTTATGAATCAGGTATTGCGCCCATTTATCGGGGTGTTCCTAGTAGTGTATTTTGATGACATTCTTATTTATAGTCGTACGAGGGTAGACCATTTGGAACACCTGAGGCAAGTCTGCACCACCCTGCGCCATGAAAGCCTCTATGGTAACCTCAAGAAGTGCGCTTTCGTGACCTCTCAAGTTACTTTCTTGGGGTTTATTGCCTCTGGTTTGGGTGTTTCTGTTGACCCGCTGACCTGGATAAGGTCAAAGCAATTGTGGAGTGGCCGGAACCGCAAAACCTTCATGAAATTTGTAGTTTCCATGGTCTGGCCACTTTCTACCGTCGATTCATTAGAGGGTTCAGCACCGTAACTGCTCCCATTACGGACTACATGCGAAAGGGAACCTTTGTTAAGGCAGCTGCTTTAGCCTTTCGTGATCTTAAGGAGCTTATGACCCAAGCACCTGTGCTTAGATTGCCGGACTTCTCTAAGGTGTTTGAGGTAGCTTGTGATGCCTCTGGTGTTGGCATAGGTGGAGTACTGAGTCAGAAGAGTCACCCCGTTGCTTTCTTCAGTGAGAAGTTAAGTGATGTCAAATTGAAGTATTCCACCTATGACAAAGAGTTCTATGTGGTGGTCCAGGCCCTGAGGTACTGGAGACACTACCTTCTTCCTCACGAGTTTGTGCTATTCTCGGACCACGAAGCTCTTAGATTTCTCCACGCCCAAAAGAAACTTAACCCGCGACATAGTCGTTGGGTGGAGTATCTCCAAGCCTACACATTTGTCCTCAAACATAAGGCTGGCATGGAGAATCGTGTGGCCGACGCGTTAAGTCGTCTCGCCTCCTTGCTGGTCGTCGTCTCTTCGAAAGTCACGGGATTCGAGAAGTTGAGAGATGACTACCCTAACTGCCCAGACTTTGGTCCCATCCTCTCAGCCCTCCAATCAGGAACATCCCAGATATATAACGACTTCGTCCTTCAGCACGGGTATCTTTTTCGAGAGCATAAGCTTTGCATCCCACGTACCTCTATGCGTGATTTCCTTGTATGGGAGGTACATGCGGAAGGATTGGCTGGACACTTCGGCCGCAATAAGACCATCGAGTTAGTGGAGTACCGGTTCTACTGGCCTAGTTTAAAACGTGATGTGGCCCGAATTGTGGCCCAATGTCGCACCTGTGCTTTGGCCAAACAACGGAAGCAGAACACCGGTCTGTATACTCCCCTACCCGTGCCCGACCGTCCGTGGCAAGACGTGAGTATGGATTTTGTCTTGGGATTGCCACGCACGGTTCGTCGGCATGACTCCATCATGGTGGTGGTGGACAGGTTTTCCAAAATGGCCCATTTCATTCCTTGTGCCAAGACCTCCGATGTTTCTAGGGTGGCCCGTATCTTCCTCTCTAAGATCGTGTGTCTCCGCGGGCTTCCCAAGTCCATTGTGTCTGATAGGGATGTGCGGTTTGTTAGCTATTTCTGGAAGATGTTGTGGCACCTTTTGGGCACAAAGCTCAAGTTCTCCACCGCCTACCATCCCCAGACGGATGGTCAAACTGAAGTGGTCAACAGGAGTCTAGGTGACTCGTTACGCTGCCTGGTTGGTGAGAATGCTAGGAACTGGATTTGGTCTTACCTCTACCCGAATTTGCATACAACAACTCGGTCAACAGGTCCACTGGCATGAGTTCTTTTGAGATAGTCACAGGGTATAGGCCTAGGAGTCCTGTAGATCTTGTCCCCATGTCTCATCAGTCCCGTGTCTCTGAGTCTGCAGAATCATTAGCTGAACACATTAGAGGTCTGCATGATAGTATTCGTCACCAGATCGAGATCAACAACGAAAATTATCGGGCGGCAGCAAATTTACATCGTCGTTTCTATAACTTCCATGAAGGTGACTACGTTATGATCAGGGTCAGACCTGAACGGTTTCCCTCAGGAACCGTTAAGAAACTACAATCTCGGGGAGCTGGACCCTTCAAAGTTCTGAAACGTATTGGATCCAACGCATATGTCATTGATCTACCACCAGATTATGGTATGAGTTCCACTTTTAATGTCTCAAATTTGGTAGCTTATAGAGCTCCCGCAGTGATTCTCAGTGATCCATTCAAGCCATCACCACCCCTTGTAACCGACCCCATCCCTGAGTGTCCACCTCCAGCCACGACTCCTACACGGCGTGAGCAAATTGATCAAATACTTGATGAGCAGGTGGTCACCACCCAGAGCGGAGACTGTCAGCGCGTTATCTGGTTCGCTGGAAGGGTCGACCCTCCACTGATGATGCGTGGATCACCCGCACAGAGCTACAGCAGATTGACTTTGACCTTTTGGGGGTATTGGTGGGGACACTCGAGCACTGGACCGGCGACAGGGTCCAAGTTTACCGCAGGCGGAGGCGCCGAGCGGCGTCCATTTGGCTTGGCGACTTGCATTCAGACCACTAGCATGTTTATTTTATGAGTTTGGGCATTTAGTTGATGTAATAAGACCCATATGAGGCCCATTAGTACTCTTTCTATTTTCTGTATTTTTTCGGGTCCGAATTTGGACTTATTTTAGGCTTGAGGGTATTTTAGTCTATATGTGTGTCAGTGGGGGCCATTAAGGTTCCCTCAATATAAATATAAAGTGTAATATCCTGTTTTAAGGATAATGAAGATTTGAAGAAAAACTTTGTGCGCAACCTTCTTGTCTTCTCCTCCAGCAGGGTGGAATCCCCAGGGTGGAAGCCCAACCCCCTTCTTCTTCTTCTTCCTCCACGCCACACCTTTCTGTTCCCTGTCTTCTTCCTCTGCCGCGCACTGTTGTGCCGCATCACTAAGTCAGCCACCCATCAACTCTCTAAACTTTCTGCACCATGTGGAAATGGGGTAAAACTTCTATTTGCTAGTTTCTACTCCACCTAGGACTCTGCAGTGCTGCTTTGGCTCCACACAGGCACAAATGGTCCGACAAAAGTGACATCCAGGTTGCTATGATGCACCTCCATCCAGGAGAAATCACCTCCTAAAGAAGTAAACAAGCTGTTTTGTGTGAAGATTTTCTCCCCCAAGTAAAATCAATGGTTATGCACTCTCCATCCGATAAATCTCGTACTCATTTTTGTAGATTTGCCCATATCTTCTTGCATTATTAAATGCAGGGTTCATGTCCCTACTTTTGCATTTCTCTCTCTCTGTTCTCCCATATCACTTTTGGCACTTCAGTGACCAGAAACGAGAAGCTATCTTGCACAATCGTCAGAGATTTATGATTCCAGACACATGTCAATCCCTGGAATCTGGAATTACTTATACTGTAGTAACTCTTATCAAAAGGAATTCCATCCAGAAATACTTCTTTGAGTTCTTAAAACAGTGCATTTAATGAATATTTTCCATAACTTTAATCATAAATACCACTTACAATGCTGGGTGAATGTTCATGTTTCTTTATAATGTAGATATGTGGCTGCCATAAGCGATTTGGAAAGTATGTCAAGCACGTCAGATGTTTATGTTCTTAGTCAAAGCAGAAAAGATTGGATCTAATAGCTTATCTTAAGTTCTTAACAAATAGTAAAAACTCTTGGGCCTTCAGCCTAGACAAGTGCCAAATAATGAGAAATGCTAGTTGCACGTACACCCGGATATAAATTTCACGCTGGAATCGCCGGGACGCATTCGATTGGGCCGCGTGGAAAGCGCCCACGTCAGCAGCCCAGCACACGTCGCCGCCTGCATGCGCGTCTTCCCGAGGTCCGCCATCATGAAAACCGCCTCCATCGCAAACAACGATTACAGATAGATTTTTAATTAATTCGGAATGTACTTTTTGGACCGGAAACATGGTATGCAATCTCGCGAGAATATCGGTCTCGGCCCCTTCCCGAGAAACGAGAAGGCCGAGATGCCTCTTCAGGTAGGGTTGTCAGGACTCAGGATCCTCTTCAGGCAGGGTTGTCAGGATCCCCTTATTTACCCGATATATTTGTAGTTTCATTTACTTAAGTTATTACATGTAAATAAGGAAGTACCCCCCATTTGAATCTAATAAAAATATCAAAAAAATCATCTCTCTTACAAATAAAAAGTCAACTCTCCCATCCAAGAAGAAAATCGCGATTTCGGTGGTTCCATCAAAATAGCAACTTTCTAATCTTTCATAATTTGACATAACTAAAAATTTCATAATTCAAATAAACCCAATAGAATACTAAAAATATAAAGTCCGGTAAAAAAAATCAAACGTGCATATGACTTCTCCAATAGAGTCACTCTCCTACTGACAACACTTAGTCTGCTTGAGACCTCTCAGGATTTGGTCAAACCTAAACTATCATCACCTAAACTCATGAGATTTTTCACTTGAGAATGTATGCAATTATCTATGTTCCTTATGGAATTATCTATATGAACCTATGTGATCCACACTTTTATGTTATCCTGATCTCCCGAGATCTCTCCGAGATCTCTTCTCTTTGACCCTCCCGAGACGAAGTCGAGATCCGATATGGCAAACCTTAATCGGAAATCAAAATTTCCCATGGAGTCACGAATTTGATTGACAAAGATGACGAATCCGGTGACAAAGAGTCGACTTAAATAGGTAGCTTCTAGTGATAAATAGCTGATTTCGTGTCTTAAGTGATTCACATGGAGTCACGAATTGGAGTGACAAATATGTTGATTCCTGTGACAAATAAGTTTCTTCTAATGACAAATAAGTTGATTCCGGTGACAAATAGCAGACTTCGTACCTTAAGTGATTCACATAGAGTTACAAATTGAAATGACAAATAAATTGATTCCGGTGACAAATAGGTTTCTTCTGGTAACAAATAAGTTGATTCTGGTCACAAATAGCTGACTTTGTGCCTTAAGTGATTCACATGGAGTCGTGAATTGAAGTGACAAATAAGTTGATTCTGGTGACAAATAGGTGACCAGTGATGACAAATAGGTTGATTTTGGTGACAAATACGTCACTTCTGGTGACAAATAAGTTGATTCTGATAACAAATAGGTCACTACTCTAATGTGCCATGGTGAGTTTCCACGTGGCCCAATTGATCATCATATTTGCCCTGCATTGGATTTAATGATGGCAGGCGGTTTCATGATGGCAGGCCTCGGGAAGACGCACGCGCATGCGGCGACGTGTGTTGTGCTGCTGACGTGGGCGCTTTCCACGCGGCCCAATCGAGCGCACCCCGGTGATTCCAGGGTGGAATTTATACTCGGGTGTACATGCACCTAGCATTTCTCGCCAAATAATTATGGTTGATGAAAGATGCAAATTTAGAAAGATGACTGAGGTTTTATTGAGCAAGTATGGTTTGACTAATTTTGCTTGACGAAGAAAATTGACAGAGGGAAATGGCTTATATTACACTTTTCTACTACATGGAGGAGACAGTTTCCTAAGGGTCTTCCATTTTGACACCATTAACCAAAGAAAAAAGAATCAGATCAGCCCAGGAAAGGATCGACCAATCTGGGTAATCTGTCGGAAATTTAGCCAATTCTAGATTTGGCAGATTAAAATTTAGAACAAAAAGTCAGGAAAAATATGTCTTCAATAGTTACACACTTACACTTATATTTATAAAATATATAATACACACTCATACATACATACATACATACATATATGTGTATATTGTATACAATATATGTGTAATCATATACATATATAGGTTTGCCGTGGCAAATCGGATCAGCCCGATTCGCCCGTGAATCATGGAAAACCCAATTCTTGATTCCATCGATTCAGTCCAATTCGCCCCATATATATAATAATAATATATCATATTTGTAATATATTATACATTATAAATATGATATAATATATATATAATACCCATGCGAATTGATCCGATTCGAATTGATTCGGGTCGATCGGGGGGAATCGGGGCGAATCAGAAGAAACCCGATTCACCTCCTGATTCTGATCCTGCAAACCATGATATATATATATCATGTTAACGTACAAACATAGTTAGTATGTATACCCTTATAAATGTATAAATTATACATATAAAGATATGTGTTATGTATTCAGTCATATTATACATAATATATATTATGTATACGATACTCACATATGTATTTATGATATATGTAATCATATATAAAATTTAAACATCCATATAGTATAAAATATATGTAATTATATACTTATCTTTAATGTATAGACATATCAATATGTAGATCTTTATAGTATACAAATTGTATGAAAGAACACTTTATACATATATGTGTTAGCATACATACAATCATATATTAATGTATATGTGTATATATAGACAATAAGTGTATACATATACATAATACACACACACAATCATATTAGACATATATACAAATAAAGATATGTGTTAATGTATTCATTCATATATTATACATAATATATATTATGTATACAATACTCACGAGTCACATATGTATTGATGATATATGTAATCATATATATAAATTTAAACATTCATATATTATAAAATATATGTAATCATATACATATCTTTAATGTATAGACATGATCAATATGTAGATCTTTATAGTATACATATCATATGAAAGAACACTCTATACATATATGTGTTAGCATACAAAAAATCATATATTAATGTATATATGTATGTATAGACAATAAGTGTATACATATATGTAACACACACACACATACAATCATGATATACATTACATATATGGTATGTCATATATATGTCTACATGTGTATGTGTATTTACATCCATAAATATGTGAATTAATGTACACAATCATATTAGACATACTAATGCGTGTATATACTATATATATGTACTAATTTATAATATATGAAACGATAGTTTAATGCATGTATTAATCAATATATACAAGAATCAAATTTGGCAGAATCAGCCAGATGGGCCTGGAATGGGCTGATATGGGCCAATCCAGACCGATTCAGCCGAAATTTTTTGGCTCAGAGGGCTACCGCCTAGAATTGGATCGGCCTTAGTCAAAATATACAAGAAAAAAATTTGTTTGGTAGAATCAGTTGGATCGGCCTGGGATCAGCCAATCCAAGCCCATCCAGGCCAATCGAGACCAATTCTGGCCAATTCAGCCAAAATTTTAGCGATCCAGGGGGTTACCCCTTGGAATCGGTTCGGCTGATATGGAATCAGCCGATCTGGATTGGGATCTGCCAATCCGATATGGATTCAGCCGATCCGAAATGGGATTGGCCGATGCTGCTGACCATGTCATTGACTCATGGACCATAATACACATTCCAAGTTCTCTCATTGATTGTCGACAGAGTCCCCTAAATGGGGACAGAGATATGTGATGGTATGTACTCCCAGTGTTATCACCATGTTTCTTCACTTAACAATTAACATGATTGTTTACACATGGAAAATTTTATAAATAAATATGCATGGATTTGGCATATTATTTATTCAGCATTTTAAATTTATTAGATGATTTAGGGCTCAAGTACTAGACATTTCCCCACTGACCGGAATTAGCATTAATTTACATGGGAATAAATCCGAATACCTTTGATATTCTTGTCAAGTACTTTTTCTATGTCATATATGCTGCTGTGACTTCTAATTTCCACGTAACAAAAATCTTGTTTACTTTAGAAATAAGGTGATTATGATCTCTCTTAAACAGGGATTTGGTCGTAATTTTACACATACAAAGAGGCCTATTTGCCGTGGTAAAATATGTTCTTAACATCATTATCTAGCATCTTTGATGTTTCTAAAAACTGATGATTTTGTGTACTTTATGCAATTACCCATAACTTCTGGGTATGATTGCAATTCTGTTTTCATAAAAAAGTACCCTTTAAAGGAAATAATAACCAGAAAAAAAACACATTTATGCTTTTCTTTCCTTTCATTAATCAAATTCCAAGGAAATACATGTACATGGTCCATTGGGTATCTTTATAAATAAAAGACTCCCTGAGGGCTGTTTTACCAAAAAGGACCATATATGGTGAATTGGTGAGACCGACCTGCAGCTCTCTCATTCCATTAAACAACAGACTTTCCTCTTCCTCCTATTCTTCCTTGAGCGGCTTCCTCTTGCTGAAGTTCTTCTCTGGGCAAGCCCCAAAAGTCCTCTTTGGTGTGCAGCCCTCCCCTTTTACAGAGGTGGGAGTCCAAGCGGAAGACCACTCTCCCAGTGGTGGTGGTCCCAGTGGATTTGCATGAGGAAGAGTCCCCCGGTGCATTTTTTATTGTGGTTTTTTTGTTCTCTTCTCTTCCTTTTTTTTTAATTTTTTAGCTCTCCCGTTGGCCAAACCAGGAGAGTGGCCTCCCAGTAGGCAGACCACCGGGAGAGGACTCTCCTGGTTTGGCTCTTACCGGGAGAGTACTCTCCTGGTTGGATGGCCTCCCGGTAAGCCACTGGGAAAGGACTCTCCCGGTTGGTCAAACCGGGAGAGGACTCTCCCGGTGGGCGGGTCTACCACCGGAAGAGTATTCTCCCGGTAGGCACATTAGCGGTCTCTCCCGGTGGGACTTGTTACCAGGAGAGTTGAAATTCCTACAGAAGAGAACCACCCAGGTTTTTTTACGTTGTTGACACATGGGTTGGCCAGATTTGATCTTTTCATAGGAGTTTGTGTTGGTTGACTTCAATCAAGCCCAGACGGTCTTGTTCTTCCAACACCGGGTGGTGACATTGGTATTGGTATGTGGCTATATGCTATTTTAAAATATAAAGGTTATTGTCAGGTCCTTTGTAGACGACCACCCACTGGAATTCCAGGGTGAATTTGCAAGCATTCCATATTACACGGCCAAGGTTTTGTACCTTTTAATGCCGTTCTTTTAGATGGAATTGGCCAATATTTTATTTATTCTAACAATATCCAGAACAAATAAAAACAGAATTGACAAAAATTTTGGGATTCAACAATGATATAAATTTGCCTGCCATTTACTCTTGAATGGCTAGGTGAAAAATGTTAGTAGAAGCAAGAGAGTAGACTGAGTAGTCGTAAGCAACGGCGGAAGAATGTCCAAAAGAGGGGAAAAAATATCCATCAAACACATTGAAACTTGAAAGTTTTCAAAATAGACCACCCTCTGTTCAAAGAAGAAAGTTGTATGTATCCAAGACAACAACTTAGCATAAATCTCCATGTTATGAGCAGGCATTTCCATGATCCATACTAATGTTTCCATGAAGACTTTGCATGTTCAAAAAGAATAGCTGCTTTCAAGGGAAAGATTGAACGGTTTTTCATTGCTACTTTTTCATTTTTAATTTCTACATAATTGATTTCAGTAATAAGTGCTTTCATAAACATATCTACAAGGGTAAAGATCTCCAGGCATCCAATGGATGTAAAGTTGAGACACACGATAGGTGATGATGGTCCAAAAAAAGTGTCATCAAAAGAAAAAGTAAAAAAAAAACTCACAAATAAGAGAAAAAGAGGATTTAAAATGTAAACAGATGCGCATTCATTCCTACATAAGTGAAGGAGACACTGGCCAATCAAGAGAGATAACACAATTTGGTGGCTCATTCTTCATGCTATGTTGTGGATGATTTGAATGGAGAGAGACAACCGCATTTTTCGCAGTGCTGCTAGGGATGTTGAGTATCTTTTTGATGTAATTTGTAGTAGAGTGAAGGAGTGGGCAGCTAAGCTTTGTAATGTAAATTAACTACATTTTTAAATTTATATAACAGTTGTACCATCCACTTTTCCAAAAAAAAAAAAAAAACAGAAGCCCGGAAAAAGGAAAGGTGCAATACCTGTCAAGCCCAAACTTCTTAGGTCCCAGAGAAGCAGATGATTATCTGTACCCCCAGTTACCAATCTGCATTTTCTTCTCAGCAATGCAGATGCCAACGCCTGGGCATTTCTTTTTACCTGCTGGATGTAGGCCTTGAACTCTGGAGTTGCTACTTGTTTCAAGGCTGTCGCTAGTGCAGCAATGTGATTATTGTGAGGTCCTCCTTGCAATGATGGAAAAACGGCAAAATTTATTCTGTCCTCAAAATCGTAATGATCACCTTCATCTACTTGGCAAAGCGACATCCCTCTCTTTCTCTGTTTTCTACCTTTTCTGTAGAAAATTATACCTCCCCTAGGGCCTCGAAGACTTTTGTGAGTTGTGGATGTAACAATATCACAATAATCGAATGGGCTAAGACACTCCTACAGAACACAACATCACAGTCACAACAATTGGCAGTGAGCTGGAGCAATAAGGAATAAACTATGAACAAAGAAAAAGTATTACTGAAAGAAATAACAAACCCCATTTATTCAGAAGAAGCAGAGAAAATGTAATCTCAACAGGTCCACAGGAAAACGAAAATGAATGAAGAAAAAAAAATCTCAAAATATAAATATAGAACACATAGACATAAGTATGGAAGTTCTGGAGAAAAAGCACAAAATAAGGACAGAAAATTGGGAGGAAAGACGGTCCTATACCATCCTAGTGTAGAGTGTAGAGTGTAGATCCCTAGAAAGGGGTAGATAGTTTTCAGTATTAGCCATTAGCTATACAACCGATTCTCATTCCACTCACTTAAAACTCCTGGCTAAGTGTTGCATGAGATGGCAAGAAACCACCCAAAAAAAAAGAGTAGCAGAAATGATACCTAGAAGCACCAAAAGGATGGCAAACAAAAAGGCAAGGCAAAGGCTGAAAGTTAGATATGTAAAGGGGAAAATAATAGCTAAGGAACAAAAGATGTTTTATTTTCCTTCAAGTGGGCTCGAAACAAATCTTATCATTTATTGCATTCCAGAAAATGTTGTCACTCAAAAAACACTTTGTCAACCTGAACAAACTTCTTCAACACAGAATAAACTATTTTTTTCAATGTTCAACAAGGTCTCAAATAAAGCCTCCAAAAAAGTTGGAAATTCCAACATCAGCAAAACATCACTTATTCCATTTCAGGATTAAATCATCTGATTAAATTCTTAGCCGTTAGCATACATGGTAGCATATTTTGGGCCATGATGAGAGAATGCTAATTAACAGGATTAGCCGAGATAGAACAAGAGCATAAGAGAATCGCTGACATCATTGTCATCACGGCCATCTTAAGACATCAACATAGGCGGAGGGTCAGTTAGATGCAACAAGTGTCCAAATATTTGTCAAAGGTGTTTATGGGTCGCTAATGTAGTGTCCAAAGATTTGTCAAAGGTGCTTATGAGTCGCACATCTAATGTCAACACTCTATGATGCTAACTACTTTTAACTTGGAGAGATTGTTAAAAGTTGCATGAGAATAGTATGGTTGGGATGGTTGCAGAATTCAAGCTCATCCATCCTTCATAGACTCGATAGAAAAAGAAAAGTCATGTGAAGAGAGAAACTGATACAGGTTATAAGATATCTACGACCAGTATCAGAAATTAAGCAAATCAGAATCTGACCCAAGGGTATAAAATGAGGAATTTAATTCAGGAAGCACCAGCCTCATGATTCAAGGCTGATGATAATGTGATAGGAGTAGCAGCCCTTATTTTAAAAGTTCCTCAAGGTAGGCATAAACCTCAAGACAAGGCACTAAAAGAGTCACCATCAAGCATGCGCCTTGAGCTGTATAGTTAATATATTTAAGGTGTATGCCTTTAATTAGTGAGATAAAAAGGCATTGAGAAATTCTGAGGCAGACCCGAGTAAGGATGGGAGTTTTGGTTTCGGCTTCGGGATCACCCAGGCCCGAAACCAAAACCGTTTCGGTTTCGTTTCGACTGGTTTCGGCCAGTCTCGGGCAGCCTCAAGATGAGAGTGTCAGCTGGTTTCAGCCAGTTTCAGTCTGCTTTCGGACGGTTTCGATCTGATTTCGTCCGGAACTAATTAAAACATTGTTTTTTCTGTTTTGGAAATGCTACGAGTTTCAGCCGAAACCAATAACCATGGACCTGAGGTTCACACTTCGTTATTGTCCTTAAAGCATATTTAACTGAGGATTCCATTGAAAGATACAAGCATTTGAATTAAACACAACTCTTCAGAAACTCAGATTCCAATGGCAAAAAAAAGGTTAGCAGTGTGTAATACCTACTGCTGCACCAACTATTGCTCCTCCACCCCATTGCACCCTTTTTTTCCCCTCAAAGTCTATGGATCTCCAACCATTCAAACCTGGTTTCTTATTTTCTACTGCCCATCTTCCCTTACCCCACACCTCCTCCAAAGCTCCCCTTCCTATATTCAGTGTCCAGGCATTGAGCAATTGGAAATAGGAAATGAGTACTAGTTCAGCTTTTTATAACTAGTGAGGCTTATGTCTCTTTGTGCCTCAAGATTTACTTTCACCTCACAAGGACTTTGACCAGGCACCTCCCAACCACCTTAAGATCTTTGAGCAGGACTTGCTGCCTGCCCCATGGCGCCTGCCTCCCTCCTGCCCCAGACACAAGGGGGTGGGCCCACAGCACATTGATGGCTACAAGGCCCACTCCGCTTGTCTCTAGGGCAGGGCGTGCTGCAAGGGTTTCCCAAGATCTTTTAAATTACAGTAGCACCAGCTTAAACAGTAGATAGAAGTGTCCTTGGCATTAGGACATGCACATGAAAACAAGAGGAAACAAACTAGAAGTACGTTAAAGCATCTTCTCATCATAAGAGCAAACAGCATACATATAACCAGTGTAAGGAGAAGCAGATCAGACAGAGGTCATAGCTTATGATTAAGCATAGTCATTATGCAGAGCAGCACATAGGCACTGCCACATAAATGTCAAGCATTTTTCCTTTCCTGGTCATCTCTTTCTGCTCGCTAGTTGCCATTTGCCGCCCACTGGACATGAATTGTGTCTCCATGTCTGCCATGGTCCTCGTGTACCTCTGGACAATCATGTTCAATCATTGACCACTTGCAACCATCTCCCTCTCTCTCCAATCAATATCTTCAATTCTAAAACTTTGATCGCATAATTGTTTTGCACATTTTTCATAGTCATTTGATTGCAGTCTTATTTCGTTTCAATTTGGAGCTAGTATGAGGGTCTTGTTCTTTATGGGAAATGTTCATGCAAAAGCCTGTAATGGAAGGCTTACATATGTATAAAGTCATCAAGGATTCCTGTGGCAATGAAATTTATTTTCCTGATTCATAAGGGAACCGAAACTGCCTAGGCACCAGTTAGACAATGCCCTTAGCACTTAGTTACTCTGGCACCCCAAGGATCAAGGACACCTTGGGTTGCTTCACCACCTTGAAAACAATGTACTTTCACCGTATTCAATTTTTCAGCGTAACTCATGCTCCCTTGACCTGGAGTCTGTTATGTTCATTAAGGCTTCAAGAACATCTGATGGGCTGCCCACGTGGCCAATGTACTACAGTCAGATGACAACAAAATCTTGATGAGATAGTTAACTAGCTTCAACGATTTTTCAATGACTGTACTTGATGTTATTCGTAACAAACCGAAGAGAATGTGTACTGAAAACAATAATTGCGAATGTATTTTGCAAAAAGGCAATGCTATCATTCTTTCGTAGCAAAATTAACTCATATTTTTTAAAGATGGTGACATACAGGTACAACGTATGAGGAATCATCCAACAAAGATAAGGTAGAACAAACATAATAAGTAAATTTGCAAGGCTGAAATACATTGTGATGCAGAAGTTCTCCATACCTTCGCAGCAACAAGGCCACTGATGTGAGCCATGTCACACATCAATACTGCTCCACATTTATCCGCAATCTGCTTAAACCGCGCATAATCCCATTCTCTCGGATATGTGCTTCCACCACAAATCAATATTTTTGGACGATATTCCAGTGCCCTCTCCTCGAGCTTATCATAGTCAATGTACCCGGTGTGTGGGTTCACCTTATACGACAAGCTCTCAAAAAAAATCGACGCCCCTGATACCTTCTTCCCACTCGGCGTGTAGTACCCATGACTGACGTGCCCACCAGAAGGAGAATCCAACCCCATAATCCGATCCTTGGGTAGCAACAGTGCCGTATAAACAGCGAAGTTGGCAGATGTACAGGAGTATGGCTGCACATTCACACCCCAGCACTCGGGGTCGAGATTGAAGGCTGCCAATGCGCGCTCCCAGCACAACAGCTCAATCTGATCAATGTTCTGGTTCCCATATAGTAACGTGACCCGGGGAAACCCTCGGAGTACTTGTTCGTGAGATGGCTGCCGAGAGCATCCAGCACGGCGCGGCAAACGAAATTCTCGGAGGCGATGAGCTCGATCCCCCTGAACTGCCTATGCTTCTCCTTCTCCATAAGATCATATATGTCGGGGTCAGCCGCGGCCATGCTCTGGTTCCCCCACGCACGGACGGTGGCCCGCCGTGTCTCGAGATCCGGCTCGACAAGCACCCTCTTATGGGGATAAAGCGACGAAGACGAACACGAAGAAGAGGACTCCCCTTCCTTCCGCTTCCGCAGGCACATCGGGTACCCCAGAATACTGAATTCCTCCTCCCTCTGCTCTTCCCCGGAGTCCTCGCCACCATCGGCGGCGGCGGACGAGTTCTCCCTTGGGTCGTCGTGCTGCTGGTCGAGCAACTGCAGGGGCACCGACCGGGGGGGCTGGGAACCACCTCTGAAGCCGGAATCCACCTGAAGGATGATGGAATCGTGCGGAACGGGGCGCCGGGGAACGGAGTGCGAGCGGAACCCCAGAGAGAGGTCCGATTGCGGCGGGGTAAGCTCCATAGTGGATCAAATCGGAGCAAGGGATGACAAGAAAACCCTAGCGGAGGGGGCCAGCGACCCTACGGGCGGGAACAACAGTAGCAACAGCAGAAGCAGCGGCAGCAGTGGCGAAAGCAGCGGCAGTAGCAGTAGCGGAAGAAGGATTGGGCGCTGGGAGGGGCGCCAACCTCCATGGAAGGCGGGGGCGAGACGCAGGGAAGATGGAATTGGGAATCGATCGAACCCTAACTTGGGAAACCCTACAGAGAGGAGCGCGTGGAAGAAGATGGCACTATGGCAGATGGCCGAGGGGAGCCGGAGGTGGGGACGAGGGCGTCGGGGGGAAGGGCCACAACACGTGGTTTGCGCACGCATGGTGGGGCTTGGCCCTGCGTCTGACGAGGCATTTGACCTGAAGCAGTCGGTGTGACGGGTCGCACCCTCGGTCGAAAAAATATTTAGTGTTGGACACATTTAATAAAATTATGTCATTTTAAAATTTGAAAATTAAGATGACAAAATTTTACTAAGTGTATCTATCTTAATACACATCAAAACATGCAATAAAAATTTCTTCTCATTAATTCATTGGTCGTCCATTCTATAAACAATCTATACATTTCTATTTCGTGTCGATAAATATCACAAGCATGCCTCTACTTTGTTTCATTATCTTTTGCTATATATCATAATATCAGTGAAAATATTTATTGTATTTCTCACTGCACTTTTATTGTATTTTTAACCTCTTTGATTGACCAATGCAATATCGGCACATTATATCCACCCACTGAACAGTAAAAAATTGCAATAGAAGTTCATAAGTATTATTTTACATATCAATATATGTATTATTATTTGCATTGTTGAAGGAAAAGTTAGGTCAATCTGTTAAATCCAACTCATTGACCCACCAATTTTGTGAAGGTTGAAGGCGGCATGCACTTGGCCCAATCCCTCTATCGCAACCTATACAAAGTGAAATGGGCACGAATCTAAAAGCACAATATTACTTCCACTCTTCGGACCAACTCAACCTCAAGTCCTTAATCTCTTGAGAACACGTCATGGCCTCCTTTTGCATAGCGCATGGCCACTCTAGTCGTTTGGCCTGATAGCTACACAACATGCACTCGTAGTAAATAATCGACCCCCCCCCCCCCCATGGTAAATGTCATCTGGAGTCAACAACTATGTTCCTCAGATAGGCCCTCACCATGAGCACTCAGATTACACCCCTCCAATCTATTGAGACAAAGAGCGATGTCCTCGCCCCACAAAAGCTCTCTCACTCCACTGTGGCTCGTTTACACAACCAGGGGAAGGCAGATACACCAAACAAACTCCGAAATGGTGTCACCCCTCTCTACTCTCAAACGGTCCATCTACACAATCAAGAAATATGGGATACGAGCTTGGGATTCCTCAAATGCTTAAAGGGACATCACAACCCCCGACGAAAATAAAAAAAGGATGGTATAAATAAATATTATTAATGAAAAGATATGAAGTGACCTAGTCTTCCATTTAGTAGTGAATACAAAAAGGATAAAAAAATGTAATATTAAAAGTGTGAAGAGAATTATAAAAATTTAATAAAATAAAAGGTAAGAATTGACTCTTACATCTCTTAAGCCACCAAGAATCGATTCTTATAAAATAAGAACAGCCAAACTCAAGAATAAGTAGTAGGTGGCATAAAAAATTAATAAAATAATCAAAATGATAATTTACTTTAAATTTTGTGCACGAGTTGGATTTATATGACTACGTGAGAATCGATTCTCTTAACCTGTAAACACTATAAGAACTGATTCTTTACAAGCAACTAAAACTTGTGTCACAAGAATTTTTGGAAATCATCAGAACTATTTACACCTCTCCAAAAAGAGGTAAAATAAATAATTTACGTGAGCCAAATCATCTAGCAGTTATAAATGTCAATTTAGATAAGTGACCCTTGACTAATTATTTAATATAACTAATCTAACCTATGGTAGAAAGAAAAGGCCACCTTAGGAATTTGTATCTCTCATCCTTAAGGATGTGTTGGCAAGAAAACCAACTCTACAAAGAGACTTGTGGCCACCCTTAGAGTTGAAGGGTGCCCTCAAATCCCTTTTCTCCTCCTTACGTGTATGGATATAGCTTCAAGCAAAGCAAAGAGGAGGAAGGAAGTCCAATTAAGATTCTGCCTCTGTTAAGAAGAGATCTTCTATTTTCTTGTCTTCAAATTTTCATAGTGTTACGGGGGTTTCCAGGTAGGTCGGCTAACCCCGAGTATAGCCGACCACATTTGAGAAAAGTCCGACATTCAGCAGCTGTGGCTGATTGGCATGAACCTCACCTTGGATGAGAACCAGTTCAGATCTCGGGCCTCGGATCAGCCGACCTCATAAAGGGCATTGTCCGACATCCAGTCTACGGTCTCACCTAGCTATACGTCAGCAGGTCTGTACATCTCGGACGTCCACGCTTGGCCTAGGCGGTCCTGTCTACAGCTCGGCCCAGGCAGTCTTGCAAATCCAACAAGCGAGAACTCACCTTCTTGTACCTCGGGTCATCGAAGCTCGGGTCGCGCCGACCTGGAGCTCGGCCCTCTCATGTGCCCCATCGCAGCCCACACAGGGTCAACAGGCAAATGAGGCAATGGCCGAGAATCACGGAACCGCAAGTCACGGTCATTAAGGCCACGATCTCAGCGATCAGGCCCACAGGTGGCAACCACGATCATCGCCACTCAGCAGAAGTAACGGCACCCAATCCGGCAGAAATCTCGGTAACTCCCAGCGAGATTGACGGCTCGTTCAGCTCACACGTACGTGTCCTAACACTATATAAAGGGTAGACACTCCACAGGCAAATGTATGTTGTTCTCCCCCATGCTACGCCATTCTGCTCGGCTAGCGACTGACTTGAGCATCGGAGTGTCTCCCCGCCGAGCCCACTCGGCGAGCTTTGCAGGTCAGGTCGGGAGGTCGGGAGCAGCTTCGCACGTCGGCCAAGCGTGCCTCAAAGGGATTCATCGGCTTGGTCGTCTCGGCTCCGTCTGGCGAGAAGCGCCTCAACGGTCACTTCGGCTGAAACCGAGCTATGTTACTATAACAGTAACATTGGCGCCGTCTGTGGGAAACGTTATAAAAGGTCAGTACGTTTCCCCTTTCCTACTCTCAGTGGAACTCCCCCAATCGTAGACAGCGAAATAGCCTCTGGAGCATTTATCGCAAACGCCAAAGCGGCCAGGGCCTGGCACGATCGGCAAGGGGGCCGACCGAGAGATCGTAAGCCCCTATGCCTGAGGTCGGCTCGGGGGCCCGGCTCAACTCAAATATCGTGAAGCCTTTCAAGATTCATTTGAGGTCGGCTCGGGAGCCGACGAGTTCCAGAGTTCGTGGCAATCCTGCAGTTCTTATCAACCGTCATCTCCGGTTTGGGAAGCCTAGGCCCTCTAAACAGGAGGCTGTGATCACACGCTTAATGTCCTCAGTCATGAGGGCGATGAGGTATGTCTGTCAATCCATTCCTTGGGTTTCTAAAAAGTCTTCTCGTGACACTTTCTCGGGAAGTAGGTTCTCGACGAGATCGCCTCGGCTGTCCAGAAACCAAGAAATCGACATGCGATAAAATGAAGGCGCGGTCGCTTCGGCACGCGTATATCACAGCTCGTCCGAGGTCGCTTCGGCACTCCGAGCTTATGAAGGTGTGGTCGCTTCGGCACGCGTATATCTCAGCTCGTCCGAGGTCGCTTCGGCCCTCCGAGCTCTTGAAGGCGCAGTCGCTTCGGCACGCGTATATCACAACTCGTCCGAGGTCGCTTCGGCCCTCCGAGCTCCTGAAGGCGTGGTCGCTTCAGCACGTGTATATCACAGCTCGTCCGAGGTCGCTTCGGCCCTCCGAGCTCCCGAAGGCGCGGTCGCTTCGGCACGCGTATATCACAGCTCGTCCGAGGTCGCTTCGGCACTCCGAGCCCCTGAAGGCGCGGTCGCTTCGGCACGCGTATATCACAGCTCGTCTGAGGTCACTTCGGCACTCCGAGCTCTTGAAGGCGCGGTCGCTTCGGCACACGTATACATCGTAGCTTTTGTGCGAGGTCGCTTCGGCCCTCCGAGCTCTTGAAGGCGTGGTCGCTTCGGCGCACGAACGGAGCTCGCCTCGGCCCTCGACTCATCAGAGTTCTTGTGGGAGGTCTCTTCGACACTCCGAGTTCCAAAACGAGGCCACTTCGGCTCGTCTCATCAGAGCTCTTGCGCGAGGTCGCTTCAGCACTCCGAGCTCCCGAACACAAGGTTGCTTTGGCCCTCGTCTCGTCCGAGCCATAAAGCGAAGCCAACCTTCCACTCGCGACAAGATCGCTCCGATGTAGAGTCGTGGTCGTGACGTAGGACGATCCATTAACCGAGCTCACCACGAGATCTTCTCGCACGTGTGCGTAATCGTCAAGGACATTTTGAATCAAGGAGACGACATCCGATACGATTCTAGAAGTCATTTCGGCACCAAGCCCCACTTCGACGACGCATTGTCAATAATTACAGAGGTCCAAGCCGACCTCGAGGATTGACGATAACTGGTCACGTCCAAGCCGACTTCAAGACGCGGGTTCAGGCTCCGAGCCACCTGTGGAATTGACGTACCCTCCTAGCGAATTCATCAAAGAAGTTCGCTTCGTTAAACACTCCAGCAAGGTCGCTTGAGCATTCCTGGCACTCCAAATTTCGAGCTGCCCTCGAGGATGTCTGGTTCGAAATCCGAGCCGACCTCAGCGGTGTACCTTTACTCAGGTGCCAGTTCCGAGCCGACCTCCGTAATGGTCAACGGTTCGAGCACCGACCTCCGACCTCAAGAGATTCGTCAAGTCCGAGCCTCGAGCTGGACGCAAATAGCCAAACGTGTGACATTCAAAGAAGCGTGGTTCGAACCAGGCAATGGCAAACCAAGCAATAACGGGAGAGGCAAGCGTTTTAATTTCTACTAACAAGAAAGTACATTACGAGGCAAACTGCCACATGCAAACGTAAGGCATTCAATCAATTACAATGTCGTCAGACGCAGCAACCCGAGCCTCGGTAGTAGCTGCCTGATCGAACGCAACGGTCGTCTCATCACCGGGAACCGCCTCGGTCGCAGCCGCTTGTGCCTCGTCGGCGACTTCAGCTCAGTCATGAGCCTCACCTACGTCTTCGTCCTCGGCATCTTCCAGACCTGACAAATCATATTCGGGATGCAGTTTTTGGATGTCCTTAATGCAGTGGTCATACCCAGCCTGGAAGAGCTTGTCAACCTCTTCATTCAGCTCCTCGGAGTCTCGGTACTCTGTGATAATCCTTTCGCGCTCCCCCTCGGCCAGCCTCGAGTTCTGGGCCTTTGCCGCCTCAAGCAACTCTTCCTTCGCGCGAAGAGCATCTTTAAGGTCCTCGGCCGCCTTGGACATCCGAGCGGCATCCTCCTCGGCCCTCTTCGCCTTCAGCCGCTCCGCGTCTAGGAGGTTCTCGGCATTTCTGGCCCTCTTCTCGGCCTCTTTAGTCTTGCTCGCGGCCTCACGAACTCGCTGGTCGGCCACCACCTGGGACTTCTCGGCCTTCTTGAACAAGGCCCCAACCAGGCCCAATTGAGTCTGCACTGAACCGTAGAATTCCTCCACGATCTCGTTGGCTCGCTTGGCCGAGAACTGGGCCAGCGTTCTCGCCGGGGTCGCCCGACGAGCCCATTCAGTAGCAGAGAGCTCCTCCGTGCGTGCCGACGACGGCTGAGGGCTCACGGCATGCTGGTCTGCTGTCGGTTGTCCCGACGACTCGCGTCGCCCTTGAGACGACGTCGGACGAGGATCCGACGATCGGCGCTTCATCCCCCGACCTGCATCATCGGGTTCCTCCCTCAGACGCTTCAGTGGCCTACTGGCGCTTTTCTTGCCACGACTCGCGAACCTCTTCGCGGCTCGGTCGGCCAATGAGGTGTTGCTTTCTTGGCCGACGTCAAGAGCGGCCGACGACTTGCCCTTGTCAGCCATCGCTACGAGAGGAAGACAATGTTTAGTTGTTTACCCACAAAACACGGAAGTGTAACGTCGAAAAGGAAATGACCTTTGTCGGCCTTGGCAATCAGTTTGAACAATCCATCGAGCTGAAACAGGTCGGGTGGATCCAGCACCTGTAGAGAGTCAAACTCCGCGAGCTCGGATTTGATGAGGTTCGGAGCTCGGAAGGCTTTTTGGTGAACATTCACTGCCGACCAGTGGTCGAAAATGGCCAACCCGTCGGGATATGAACAAAAACAAACTGCCTCTTCCAGTTGTGAACAGAAGAGGGCATCTGACCAAGGATCTGTCGGCCAGACCGAGCTGCGAAGTACAGCCAATCCCCGAAGACTTTGACCGAGAAGCAGTAAAGGAAAAGACGCGTGGTCGGAAGGACCCGATGTAACGTCGCTTATTTTCGGATCCTTTTGGATCGTGTGTGTTGTGGTTGTGATGGCCGTTGTGAGGCCAGTGTGGAGTAGGTTTGTGGAGTGTGCAGGTTTGGTCCTGAAATGAAATAGGACCTGCTGCAGTTGAGATGGAGTTGGCGGCCAGGTGTGGCCGTTGACTTGTTGGCGTCCAGGTAAGGTGTCGTTTACTGCATGAACTTGGCGGCATAAGATGTGGACGTTGATGGTGGCGGTTGCCTTAAACGGCAGAGGGGTTGACGTCAACCTGTGAATTCTGTAGGTTATAGGGTCACCCGAGGGCAGGTTTTCCACCTGGTTCTCTCTTCCCCTTGCCCCAGCTTCATGCCCCCGTGTCCCTAAAGCTTCCAACAGGTACATGAGAGTGGTTGGAGGATCGTGGGACGTGTGGCGTTGCCGAATCGCGCGAGGAAACGCCGTGGCGTGGTGCAATTACTGTGGGAGCTCGTGGAGGGTTCGGTGTGAACCGGGAGATTCGGAAGTTTAAGCGTGTTCTGAGGTAGGGGACGAACCCTGTAACTCCTTGGGATCATTAAAACATGATTTAACCACATGAATCAGCATGTTTAATGCATTTTCGGATTAAGTTGCACCATGCGGGGATAATGGGTGGTTTGATGAATTTAAGTAGTAAAGCATGCTGTTATAGTTTAATTATAGTGTATGGATGTTAGAGGAACTATTTCTGCATGTCTTTCCGTTGTTTTAACGGTTGTAAAACCTGTAGGATCGGTTTAGGGTTTCTGCAAGGATAGAGGCCGAAGAACTTGGCGTCAACATCGTTAGTCGCCAAGCTCATCAGCCGGGATATAGACGGCCAGATCCATTGCCGTCTATCTCCTGTAAGCGGTAGTCGATGTGGCCGCTAACTTGTGTATAAGCAGAAATGATTGTTTATGGTATTTATCGATAATGAATGGTGCGTTGGCACTGTGGTGCACTGAGTGCATGTGATTTCTGTGTTTAGCATACGGGGTATGCAGTTAGTTACTCACTTTCGAGGTTGCGTGTTGTTCACGCAAGTTCAGTTAGGTTCACGTGTAGTGAACTGTTGTTACTTGAGGTTTACGTGAGGTTTCACGTGGTTTGTGTGTGTCACGCACGTGGTTTTGTGTACGTGGCGAGTAGTACGACGCCTACCGTGTTACCTCTCCATTTGGGTGCCCAGGTTCTTTGTGAGCCAGGCTGTTAGCTCGGGGCTTTGTCCCGGTACTTGTGTTGTACCGTCGAGGTCTGTGTCGTCTGACCTGGACACCCTCACTTTTGCTTGAGTTGTACGTCCGCCTGAGGGAAGACGACAGTAGGACAGTGACATTTGTGTTGTTTTTTAGTCACTTGTAGCGCGCTCGTATTGGGGGTACGGACACCAGTAGACGTACTGGACCCCAGCTAGTCCTTTTCCAGTGCCTCACTTTAGAGAGTTCCGGGCCAGGATCTCTAGAGTGTCAGGCATGGGCCTGTGACCGTGTGGTCCGCAGGTGGTGGTGTTTAGTTGGTCGCCACAGTTGCTTGACCTTTTCACGTGGAGCGGCAGCTGACCTTTCGTTTGTGGTGCGAGACTGAGAGGTAGACCTGTGTTAGCTTGTCCGAGTCAGTTTCTGGTGTCGCGAACCAGTTCACATGGCTCGTGTTTGGCTGTCTCTACTTTAGCTTGTACACATGTACTGGGTTGCCGTTTAATTATTACAGTTGTTTTTCGTAGTCGGCAGACGGTGAGTACTTTTACAGCTTTCATATCCTGCTTAGCTGTTCTATATATTGTTGGTACTGTTTACTGCTTTCGTACCTGTCGTTTTGTTTGCTCGGTGTTGGGGGAGTTCCCTACTGAGCCAGTGACTAGCGAGGCTCACCCCTACC
>JACBKR010000066.1:0-77404 GCA_014218235.1 Colocasia esculenta | reverse complement strand
ATCAGCAGCAACCATCAAGCTTTGTTTAAAAACTCATTTGAAGATTGACTCTCTTTAACATGAAAACTTATGGTGGAGAACAAGAATTGGTTCAGGTTGTCTGTCCTTATATACAGTGGATAAGGCATTTGCTAAGTGATAAGTGAACAATGAAAAGAACAATAGCAAGAGAAACTGAAAGAAATATAAGAAAATACATTATCCCATAGTTGAAATGAATTATCTCAAGGCAAAGCAGCATTTAGAATTATTTCATGAGAGATACATTCGTACCCTCTTGACAAAAATGAGCTTTTCATGTACATATAATTGATTGATCAGATCGGCGCCATTAACTTTATTTCCATCATCATTATATTGTGCTTCTCAAGTTCCATTATTCCTACTCCATACTGGTACACTTTTGTCTACACCGCTCCGAAAATCTGACTCTGTTGTCCTAGATCCTGAATAAATATATAAGTCCTTGTTAAAAATGTCTACCTGTTTAAAATGCTGAGTGCTATGATAGTTTTCAGATTATGAACCCAATTTTCTCTTCGTAAACAAGAGAGCTATATGCTGATCAAGTAACCAAGACCACACTTGCTCAACTTCATAATTAACTGAGTACTTAATTATTTCAGACCAAGACAACCATGAAGGTAGAATATCTAAGAAAGATAACCTTCAATACTTCTAGCACTGACATCAGCCTCTCAACAGCATCTCGAGGACCTTCAGACTTCAGTCTCTGGCACAACAACTGGATCTCACCAAGAAGATCAATTTTTCTCTTATCCTGTTGTATAACACAATTACATGCACATAAGAACAACACAAGCTAACCAAATTATATTAATAAATGAATAAGCAATAAGCAAACGTTCAAAAAGAGGATATCTTCATACAAATCTATTTCTTTCTTCAAACAATTAGCTTCCCTACACTAACATAATAAAAAATAGAAAGCTAACTCACAAGCTCAGTTGAAATAGACTGCAGAGCATGTTTTGAGAGTTTTCGCTGATTATATTCATTCTCAAGCTTCGATAAAGTCATTTCCCCGACTTCAATGTATTGAAGAACAGAAATAGCATGTTCGGCAGATAACGCAGTGTGAAAATCAACGCCCAGGAATCAAAACTGAACAAGATGCCATGCATGGTATGTGAAATATAGGGGATGCACAGTATCTCCAAAATTTTAATATGCCTATGGTAAAAACATGAACTCAGAATGAACTAGACATAAAAGCATCATCATTCAGGAACAAGACTTCCATGGTGAAACCATAGAAGATGTCTTTCTTCACAATCAAATGAACAAATTTGAGGCACAGAAGCATCACATCAGTCCAAATGCACACATTAGTACACCTGAATTCCAACAATTTTGGAAAGAAGTGAAAGAGTACTAAAGCACTTGTTGTCACAGTATGGGCTTCCAAAGCCATATGACACAAACTCTATGACGAAACAAATGCTAAGTCCATGGGAAACTGAACAAGAGGTACATGGCCCTGCCTGAGCGTCTTGGTGCAACAAGACCCGCACACACTTATCCTCATTGAGAAGAGGGGGGGGGAGACACTGAAATTTCACGCATCTTCAGGTTTGTAAACCCGACCCAATTAAGCTCTACATGAAGAGGAGAGATGATGTGACAAGCTCTGCAATGAGCGACGTGTTAAAACATTCCTAATTCTATTAAAAGAGTGGACTGCAAGACCAATAAATTAACAAAATTGTCACAAGCTGATCATGAGAATAGGTCTGCCATACAGTTCCAGCCTCCAAGTCAAAAGGAATTGGAAGTCCATTAACATGAGTATCACTAGTTCCGTGTAAAACCTCGCCAGCTAATACAGATGAACAGAACAACACCAATTTCTTTGACCGCATTCACCCCGAGAAGGGGAAAAGTTCAAAATCGAATCGTTACTATCGGCAACTGAAGACGAACGAAGCTCCAACCGAAACATCTCGTCTCGACAAAATGACAAACTCCAAGACGATCATCACTAATGGGTACCGCAAGGAGGAATGACGAGGAATTTACCTGCAATTGGTCTTCGAGTGCTTGGTCCGGAAAGAAACCATCACCAGGTCCGTTCGCGGCGGCGTCGGACAACGCCAGCCCTCCCGCCTCCGGCGCCGATGGCAGTGGACCGGTATTCTGCTCTCCCCTTCCCGCTGACGCCATCAGATCAGAAAGTGGGACATGCTCATCGGTTGCCCCCCTCCCTCCCGCAGACTCCAACCTGGCCGGCGACACCCATGCCCGAAGAAGCAGCCTCTTGCCGGCCGTCGTGTGCCTCTTGGCCCTTGCTCACTGCGACGCAGACGCTGGCTACTGCAGCCTGCCGCCTTGGCGCTTGCCCTAATCTGGGTGCTCCCAGTAGCAGTCGAAGCCCCCAGCAGCAGGCCCAACAAGAGGTCGAAGGAGGAAGATGAAGTCGGGTGGAGGAGGGGTGTGAGGTACGTGTGAAACCAGGGAGGGAGAAGGGGGTGGAGATCCGTACACGTGAAAAGGTGTAAATACACCTCAAAGCCCAGGGGTAAAATGGTATTTAAAAAGTGTTAAAGAGGTTAACTCTACTCCACCTCCAGAGTTGGGTTAGAGTAACACAAGTTAACTCAGTTACATCTGTCCTAACCCACTTTAACCCGGGTTAAAATTTATTACTTTTCAAAATACTTTTTGACCTAATTACCCAGAGTTAACCCAGGTTAATTTTAGCCTAACCCTTTTCCAAAGTGGCCAAATATTCTTGGGACAGTGAAACAAATATTCTATTTAATAGGAAAGTGTTGCTATCCGATAAGTCGAATAAGAACACCACGGGAGTGTCCAATCCCGCGTGGTGGGGTCTGGCAACTCACCAATCAAGGTGGGGTGCCAAACATCTCATCTCAAACCATGTAGTAAGCAATACTCCTATTTAATTCCTCAGCTGCAACAGGAGCACATAGGGTGTCCATCAATCATAGAGAGCGAGGTTGGATCTATATGCGGAGTGATAAAGAACCTTGCTGGTTTAATACTTTTTTATAAAATGATACTGCGGTAGCTGCGACTTGCTGTGGATCATCAATAGAATTACCATTTGCATCAATGCATGTCTCGCCTAATCTTGTTAATAGCTCTTCGAGCTTCAAGTGAAGCATAGAAGAATTCCAAGGACTAATCTAAAGTTATTCACATTGGTGAAACCGTTCAATATGTATAACTTTTAAGTGGGCATCTTCATATTAAACAAAGTATACAGGAGCTTGTGGACAAGCGAAAAGACAATCTCGTTCTTTTAGATCTGGGGTTTGGGTCACCTTATATCTTTACTGTACTTTACACCAAAAAGATTTTCGCGTCAAGGTCAATTTGAAATACTTCTATCTTGAAATCTTTACATATGTCACCACATCCATAACTTAGTTTCGTATCGATGTACGAGAATATTAATTATTTGTGTGTGGATAGATAATTTTTTACATGTCACCACATCCATAACTCACGTAGTTTCGTTTCGCAACATGTACATACAAGTATGGACGGATTTAGTTTAGGTTTAGAAGAGTCAAGTGGTCTCATTGGATTTTTTAAATTTTATAAAAGAGTTTAAAATTTTTTAATAAATTAATTTTTGTTGAACTTTTTTTAAAAAGAGTGATTTTTTGAAATATAAATAATATTTATAAATATATCTTATTTTTTAAAATAATTTACTAAATAAAATTTCTAGATCCATCGTTACGTACAAACATGTGGTATAAGCCGCCGATCAATGACCCGATTAGGTAGTCTGGATGATCCTGTTGGAGTGCCGACATTTTGATCGCACGCGGCGTAAAGTCTGATGTTGAAACGAGTTTAGAGGAATCAAACTTTCTAATATATGCATCCTCCTGGCCAAGTTCGAAGAGCGAAGAGATCCCAAGAGAGCATGGAGCATGGCCTAGTCTAACTGGTGGCCAATTTTCTATACCCAAAATTCTTTCTTTTTTCTCCACTGTTGCGGCGGTATGAGATTGTCTTTCGCATCTTGACTAGCATATGAGATAGAAGGGCACTTCATATGGCATGTATATTTCATTTTATGACATTTGGAGTGCATCTTTGGTATATATAATATATATATATATATATATATATATATATATATTATATATATATATATATATATATATATATATATATATATATATTAGCTCAATGGTCGTGCAATGCACGGAATATTTTAAGTATAAATATTTAATATATATTTATATTTTTTAATATATTTATATAATGATATTTGTTTTTAAAAATATTAATAATATTTTATTTATATATATATAGAAATGATGTAAATAATTAAAATAGAATAACTTATCTAAGAACATCATAAATTTGCAGCGTATGAGATTTGATGGAGAAGGAAACATATACATACTAAACTTTAGCATGTTATTAAAATTGTTTAAGAATTGTCATGTTTTATATGCCTGCATGTTTTTAAAGTGTTACATTTTTTTAAACTTTTTCAAAAGCTGCTTCATACCGTGAAATGTTATTAATTTTTTTAAGAATTGCCATGTTTTATATACCTGCCATGTTTTGCCCATATATTTTAGTGAGTTTCAAAGTGTTGCATTTTTTAAAGCTTTTTCAAAGGCTACTCTATACGATGTTTTAGTGTTGGCGGGAACAAATTTTTTTAGTGTTGCCACGTGACAACTCCAAGATTGAAAATTATTATATTAGTATAGATATTATATGTGTGTGTGTGCGTGTAGATAAAGAGAAAACATGAGATCTGAGATTGTGGATGGATCTCAAGTGGAGAGGAGAGAGAGAGAGATCACATCTATATCTATACTAATATAATATAACTCAGTCTTGCTGCTGCCACGTGGCTGCACCAGGATAATTTTATTCTCTCCATAATAATATCTTCCTCTCTAAAAATAGAAATATAGGTATTTTAAATAAACTAAATAATTATCTTCCTACTCTCTCTCTCTCCAACTTTCTCTCCTATTAAACTTTCCCAAAATATATATCCCGACCTCGCTCTCACCCTTCTTAACTAATAAAAGCTTGCTAATATAATCTTCCTCTCTTTTCTTTCCTATTAAATATCTCTCTATTCCTAAAAATTCATGTCTTTATTCAAAATCTACTGTCATAAATAATAAAAAATATTATCCTCATATATATTACGTATAAATTTATTAACTCAAATCTAACAATTTTCCGTGCAATACACGGGCATAGAACTAGTCAATATATATGACAACGATTAAAGTCTTGGATGGTGATCAAGGTGCCATAAAATGTTTATAAATATAGTCATAATTGAAACCAAAAAACTTACTATATATCTACAACTTGAGAAATACTGCCTACTTAGTCAGCCAAGTCAATAGTTGATTGATTGGCTGCTTGGAACCCATTCCTCAAACACGACCAGATAAATAATATTCTTCCTACAACTTTAGCCTTCTAATACATTTAAATGTAAATAATATTCTTTAATGCATGCTCGCTTAATTTCAGGTTGGAAACGAACACCTAAATCTCATTGTATTAAATTAAAGAATAGGAAGGCACTGACAATCAAATGGAGATTGAAAACTGATGACAAATTTTGATGAGGCAGAATGTAAGCCCGTATATTGAGATAAATTTGGTAACTATATTCTACGTTACTGGAGAAAATAGAACTCGTAGATTTTTGGAAAGAAAAATATAATGTTCCAACTATGTTGACATGGACAGTTGTAGCAAACTTTGGTCCACCATATTAACTTAGTTAAATATTGGATTAATGGAAAAATATGTTTCATGATACATGTATTTATATACCGGAGGATAATAGTCTTGCATATGACGACATAGGCTGTTATATATCCAGTCAATTAAGTTACATTAGTCATCTATGTTTAAAGTTGTCTTGGATGCCCAAACCAGAAAAGTGGGACTGATCAGATCTACCTCAAGTGGAAGTTAACTTCGATTAAGTTGGTTCTTCCATCAATTCATATCTGGCCATTTACAGACGCTTCTCAGCTCATACATACAGGCTTCTATTGTATTCTTCACCGGTCACCGATATTATACAATCGTAGACACCTAAAATTTATGCCAACTATAAGAAATTACATAATCATATGATCTACACCTGTACATTTTGTTTAAAAACTTTGTATTTCACGAATAAGAAGCGTCGATGATCTTTTGTCATCTGAGAGGTTTGGTAGGATTCTCCAAACGTTTTCTGACGTACGTCAAATAGCATCGACAACTATGCGATGCATGGTCTTACCCTACCAAGGAGCTTTTTCAAACAAGTTATTCGATTGTCTAGGTAGAATAGGACAAAAGGGGGAGGGAAAATGGCACCAAAAAGTTTATTTCTCTAAGTGCACTTTAACGTGAAAATAAGGCTAGAGTCCCCAGTACTCTAGCTATTTGGCTCCGCAAAAGTTTGAGTCTATAACACAAATAATAAAATTACGTACCAGGCTTTGGTGCCAACTATATATGAAGAACAAACTTGTTATGGAAGCACAACCAAATGGTTATTACTCGATCGTACCATGCATTGAGTGTTCTTAAAACCTTCTACACACACAACAAAGGCAGAGATGCAGAACGCCGCAATTGAAAGGCCTTTCGGTGCTGGCCAGGATTCCTCCTCTCTCTATATATAGATGTTTCTCAGGAGAATAACAAGAAGACGACGACATCCCACTGTAGAGTTCATTCCCCCTTTTTTTGTTTTTTGTTTTTTTTTTCTGTAGAGTCCATTCTCCACGGCAGAGGATTAACTGTTAAGAACAACACGTTGCTGATCTGCAACTAGGTCCAGAACACATGCGATACCCCTTTCCAGCTGTTCGGACAGCAACGAAGCTATGGATCATGACTGAAAGAGTGGCCGTCATGCAGAGGACTACCACAACCAACATTTTGCCTTATGTACTATAATGAAACCTAGCTAATTAATAATTAATAGTCCTCGATCCTGAAGAAAAGAAGCCGAAATGTGCCCAGCATCCTTCACATGCCCATCTCTTGTGACTTGTGAGAATGGAGGAAACTTTTGAAATTAGATTGTGTTGAAAAATGTGTAGGTCACCTTTCGTGAGCCCATCGAAGAGGCCATATTATATAGATTTGATGAAAAAATTAAGATGATGCTTATGTAGGCCCATCGCTACATATATAGTTCAGCCCGAGCCCACTGGGCCCGCGGAGTACGCAGGCCCACAACTGATCATGAAGGCTTCTCCACTCACTCAGTCTAGCCCAATAATGCGAAGGATACGTAGATCACAACGAAATCTCCTCAATTTACGCCCAAACCGTCAGTCACACTGAACTTGCAAATTTTCCTCTCCCTCCGGAATGCATAAGAAACATAGGAGGCGAATTCCAAAAGACGAAGTGCGGAGTTCCAATTAGACTGGGCACGTAGAATGTTCTTCTCACGTAAAACGAACAACTTTTCGCACCTCTTCACTGATACTTTTCACTTAGACCCTAATCAACTTCTATAAGCTGCTCAGGCTTCATCATCTGGGAATGTTACCAAATCCCCGAGGCCATGATGTGAGGGTAAACTCGTCATTTTGTAGTTGGGCATGGACAAATGATGTGTATCCTCACTTCACGTTCGCAGCTAGCTAAGTCTGATGATTCTGGAGGTATCAAACTACTTAATTTCTTACAATGCAGTTAAGTGTACTAGTCATTTTTAAAGGTTCTCAATATGTAGTGTAGATAATATTCATATATTCTATTCATCAACGTCTACAGATCGCAGCCAAGTCGCGTCGACAACACAAACAAATTGACCAACATGCAAGGTCTGTGGCTGTCCCGGAGAAAATCTACAACAAAGACAAACTATGGAACCACCATGAATTCGAGCTACGTACCCACTTCAGATTGAGGGAGAGGTGGTCTGTGGTTGAACTTTTTTTACACTCCTTGTTTTCAAGTTTCGTTGTCAAGTTTGCGGCTCTGTAATATTGTTGTTTAGTTGTTTGTTAAATTACCCCCCAAAAAAAAATTGCGTCGACAACATTTGAGTACGGTTCAAGCTCGAAGCTACGTACATGTGACGATAAAGAAGATGTACCTTTCATTAAAGGTCAGTATATAGAGCACGGGGCTTGGAAGTTGCTCCCTAGCTTGGTTAAACAGGATACTAGGGAGACGTACAAACCCAGCAAAGCCCGTACAAGGGGGCGCAGGAAGGCATGTCCCTCCAACCAAACTTGTACAAATATGAGTAATAATCTTAAGATTATATAGGTCACCACCAACAAGTAACAGATAGAACATGGCTAGTAACATGGACGTTGAAAGTTGCACAAGGTCACGAAGGATATATAGTCACCAGATTTCATCGGCGACTGGTTGACAAGAATACGCAAGTCCAGGGCCAACAAAAACATCGGGGTTGAGTTTGATGGAGCCGACAGGTTGTGGTGTTGCTTGCAGAAAGGAGCTCCTAACTACAGGATAGTAAAGTCGATCGGGTACTGTATAGAGATGTCGGAGATGATCGTCAAAATCTCCGGCAATAGTTAGTCGGGGTGATGCAAGTCCACAGGCATCATAGATGCATGCCGAGTGGAAGCTCGACATAATCGGATAGGAATAGAGACGAAGATGATGACACCGAAGTCACGGGTGGCTCTGCACCGCCAATAACTTCTGCTTAACCTACACATATAGGAAACAATGAGAAAAGGAAACTAGAAATGCCCCGATCGAGCAACAAGGGGCTAAATACATCGCGCATCGATCTTTGAACGAGTCAAGAAAAAAATCACAGACAGGGTGGATGAAGAAATCTCCAAACGGGTTGGAGAGCATAACCTCGCGATCCCACAAGAGCCTAGGGAGAGTGGACTGGGAAACGGAGTTCCCAAAACAAAACTTCTCCGCGAGAAAAAGAAAACAACCTCCCAGAGAGAGGAGACGAGGGCAGAGGGGGAAGAGATATTTATAGACACATGATCGGAAATGCCCTCTCTCCACTCCAAACGGCACTACGCAGAGACAAAGAGAATTGCAGGGATCGGGCCCACATGCATGTGATACCATCAATTCAAGTTATAACCATAGCACTCATGCGTGGCGGATATACATGCATGCATTATACATGTAGGAGGATTGAAATTTGCTCGCTTCCACATTCTTGTAATTACACTCTTTCCTCAACCTAAGTTGTTAATCCTCTCATGCAAAGACATAAATATTACACTTAAGAGTTGCTTAATTACTTGGCCAAGGGCTACAAACACAATACGAAAGTAATCGAAGTTCATTAATTCTTCATTAGGGCCTAGTTTAAAAAGATTTCTACGGTATGTTGGTACAGTTGCTAGCTAGGTAGCATTTAAAAAATAATATTAATTAATTTTATTTCCACTTTTTTCCTATTAAGACTCCACAGTATTTCTGAGAATTTAATAGTATTCCCATGATTCTCAAACTGGGAATCGAGAACGCAACCCCGGCTCCACCGAAAAGGGAAAAGCTCATCTCTATTATGACCTCGGAAACTAATTAATTCATATCTATCCCTTTATCGGTTCTCCAGATATTCTAAATCTAGACAAATAAAACCCGTAGAATAAATACCCTCGTGCACGTTTTACCGACAATCTGTCCAAAAATGGACTTCGATATTTGATATTACGCCCTAAAATCTCAACCTTCGTGGACAAAATTAAATACAATTATAGCTCACTTTTACATTTTACTGAAATTAAATCGGACATTTAGGTTTGGCGTGCCACGCTTCTAGCACCTCCTGCGAAGTCTCCGTATCCACAAGGGCGCACCTTTCATGGACCCATGTTTCAGACGCCAGTTTGACGCACGCACTTATCTCGGTAGGCACGCCTATTACAGGTTTTTGTTCCATTGTATTAATAGCCGAAAATTGCAACCCACCACATAGTTGTGTCAATGCGGCGTCTGAAAAGTGAGTCGCATTAGTATGATTCCTTTTCTTTTTTTTTTTTTGGTAAATTTATTGTATGATCTTATAGCAATCAAAAAGTGGTTGAGAGTGACTAATTCTATCTGCAACTTGAAAAATGAGAAGAAACTTGGACGGTAGATGTGAAGAATCGGCAAGAATGAAAGAAGACGTCAAAAAACTCCAATTTAGAAAATCGGAGGAGAACCCTCTAATATCTAAGTTAGTGTCTGTTTGAAAGAAAGGTCTTGAGGGGTTTTGAGCAGCAGAGTTCACATACCTCGTGTTAAAGGTTCAGATCCCATTATATAGTCGATGTTTGGGTAGTTCATCTGCCATTAGGCTGTAATGATCTATTATGGACTGTAGCTAAGACGCCAATAGAGAGATGTTGGAGAGATCGTAGCGTGAAAACCACCTGGATCGTAAGGAGTGACCTTACCAAACTTCTATTATGAGAAGCAACTCCGGAGCGAGCAGATATTGACATGATGAGAGTGGTTACTATACCCGCAAATGTGATCAGTGGGTGCTCAATGAGAGAAGCTGAGAGGCCCAGAGATAGTTGGCAAGGCTCGTGCACATGTGCTTGAGCAAGTGTCTGCTCGAAGATCCTCAAAATGTACAGAATTGGCTGTATTGGGTTGTGGGCCTAGTAGACTAGAAATCACCTCCTCACTTACACCCCCCCCCCCCCCCACTCTCAAGTCGGTCATAAGGGAACCGAGGAGGACTTGAGAGCAGCGATGAAGACAAGGAGGTCTCGTTGGCACTAGAGAGGTTGCTTGATGAGACAATGTCATTAAGAGACGTGACATCGAAGGCATGAGAGCAGTCATCGATTAGTCCTAGAAATGAGTGATAATGATGGCACCGAAGGGCAGAGCGTCGTCCTCAGTATATGGATAGGCACCTCGAGTACTCGAACCACCATTTTGGTTTTTGAATTTCACGTCCGCATCCATGCTGAGATGTTCCCTCTTATAAATAGGAAGGCAAGAGAAGTGGCGCCCTCCTACACTTTCGAAGCTCCCAAAAAGATCTTGCCCTTGTCATCCCCTCCTCCATCTATTCTCATTTTTTTCTCCGGTTTTGGCAATGCCTTGTAGATAAGGATGACCTAATGCGAAGGAAAGGTGATGGTCCAAGCCAATGGAGCACCAAAATAGTTCAAGAGGTACTGGATCACGAAGGGGTTGCACAAACGCTTCCGCATCCCTAGCGAGTTTGAGATCTCCTATCTCTGCAAAGACCAGACATATTTGTTGAAGATGGAGGGGGCATTTGTGATCACGCTAGACATACTAGAGGCGGGATTCCGGCTGCCAGTGTCGGACTTCGTAAAGGAGGTGCTTTAGGAGATGAAAATGGCCCCAGAGCAGTTGAAGCCAAACTCCTGGAGGATGATCTTCGTCTTCTCCTATTGTGCAAGAGGCGTGATCTGGTGCTGACAGCGAAGATCTTCCACAACCACTTCACCTAGCATCATCTCTACAATCGGGGTTGAGCCTGTACTACCTGAAGGCCCGCCCGAACAAGATGCAGATCGAGTTTTCTCGGAGCCTATCCAACAACAAGGGTTGGACGAACAGAATCTTCTTGGTCATATGGAAGGGGAGAAACACCAAGACTTGGGGTTTTTCCACTCGGGTGAAGGATCTATTGAAGGCTGATGTGATACCGTTGATCACTAGGGAGGAGGCCGTGACCTCTGACTGTCTCCACAATGTCATCTTGACCAAAGCCGAGCGATAGCTCATCGAGTTTGAGCTGGTCCGCTATGGACTTTCTCACGCTTTGGGTAAGTTGATCTTACCATTTTTTCATGTTTCTGACCAGGTCTTTTGTTGTCTAACCATGTGTTGGTTGCTACAGATGCCAAGGAGTTAGCGGCGGGAAACGACCACAAAGATTAGGCCAGATTCACCGAGCTGATCAAAGTGAAGTTCTACTTGGCATACCCGAGCAAGGCAAAACCAAAGAAGAAGACTTCTATGGTCCCAAGAGTCACGATCAAGCCTTCAGAGCTGAAGGCTTTAATGATAAAGTCGAGGCCGCCCAATGAGGAAGACGAAGACGACATGGAGCCTATTGGCCAACTCCACTGTAAGAAAAAGTGGAAGTTTGTAAAGACTGCCAAGAAGGAGGCTTATGCGGAGGAGTCGTTCACTGCCCCTTCCACATAGACTCCCCCCAAGGAACCTGGAAAGGACAAGAGCATGGAGGTGGTAGTCGTGGACGATGCCGATCGGGGAGCCCCGAAGGTCCCGGGAGTCAATGAGCTCTTGGTGATCGAAGGCCCTATCGAAGGGGCAGGGAAGCAAGCGCCCGAAGGCGTCAAAGTGCTTGAAGAGACCGGAGCTGAAGATCATATGGTTGCGGAAGGCCCTACCAAGGAGACGAGGGCACTGGCAGCCAGAGGCGTCGAAGGTCTTGTTGGAAAGCGAGACACGTGCCCTGAGGTCACCATCGTGGCCAAGAGGCTCGCTGCAACGGTTGAAGAGGGGTCGTCCACTAAGAAGAAGACCACTATTGAGAAGGGGAAGGCCATTGATACGTCAGGGACTCACCTCACAAGGTCTAGGCTAGAGGGCATGTTGGTGCGAGTTCAAATGGATCACGCCGAAGGGACGAATCCCTTGCCCCCCAAGCCAAGCGTGAATTGCCTTGAGGAGGCCCATCATCAGCAAAGGGTGACCGAAGAGGTGGAGCCACCTGAAGGGGAGGTGTCGTCCGCAGTCTTGAAGCCTGAAGACCAAGGGTTTGGCGTCGAGACTTCAGAGCTATTGACCGGAATCCAACACATGTTAGAGGAGTTGGGATGTCGAGCAAAGAAGTCCGACATGCTAGGAACCCTTCTGGATGCGGAGAAATATGCCTCCATACAGGCAAACAAGCAAGCCCCTCCTCGAAGCCAAGAAGTAGCAAGATAGGATCGCCGAGTTAGAAATTGCCTTGAAGCAGTCGAAGCTGTGGCGGGAGGCTGCTGAGGCAAGGAAGGCTACTGTTGAGAAGGTCCTGATGGATGCGGGGGAGCGGGTCATGCAGAGCTACAAGGCTAGCCCCAAGTTCCAAGAGGACCTTGAGGTTTATGGGGCCGAGAGCTATGAACTCGGTCTTCAAGTGGGGGAAGGCCTTGGTCGAAGAAAGCCACGAACACCCTTGTTTACACTGCCTTCCGAGCTGCCGTCCGAGGAAGCCTGCTATTGATGATGATCACCTCTACTGTTTGGAGTATGAAGACTTCCTGGCGGGGAGGCTTTGAGCTAACAACAACAAAGGCCAGGATTACGATAGAAGGGCTAACCAAGATGGCGATGATGGAGTTGACCAGGGCCCGAACTGATCCTTGTATTTTTATTTTGTTTTTTTTTGTATCCCTTTTTGTAATATGTAACTCTTTTTTAAAAGAAAAGACATTTTCTTGCGTAGTTTCTCCTCTGTCATTTCTCTTGAATGTTGAAGACATTGTAGGAGTACTAGTAGGGCCGTAGAGCTAAGGAAACCAATGGAGTCATTAGCTAGGCAGGCCAACAAGGGAGTTTGTTCCTCCCCCCCACTCGTTGGTAGTCAAGAGAGGCAATAGGATAGCCATAAACAAAACGTCTCTGAAAAGAGACTTTCAATACAACAGGCCCCTCATAAGGTTAGAAGTAATATGCCTTAATTTAAATTGGAAGCATGCCAAGTTTGAGGTATGACTCTACTGTCGACAATAGTCAACTTGTAAGAGCCTTTATCGAAGACTTGGATGACCTTATAAGGTCCTTCGCAATTCGGAGCTAACTTTCCCACTGCTTGCGGAGGGTCTGAGGCCGAATAGTGCCAAAGCACAAGATCGCCTTCACAGAAGTGACGTTCTCAGACACATGCGTTGCAGTACTGTGAAAGCCTTTGCTGGTAGGAGACAAGCCTTGTGTTGGCATTACTCTGTGGTTCACCGAGCATGTCCAAGTTCTCTCACAAAGCCTGGCTATTTGCATGTAGCTTCGTCAAATTTTGTTGTCCAGACCATGGGGATGGCCACCTCAAGGGGGATAATTGCTTCTGCCCTATAGGGTAAATGGAAGGAAGTTTTGCCGGTGTGGTCTGGGCAGTTGTTCGGTGTGCCCAGAGAACATTAAGCAGTTCGTCGACCCACAAGCCACTAGAAGACTCTATTCTTGCATGTAAAACGTACAACAAAGGTGAATTGGCATTCCCCACTAGTCTGTTGCCCTGGGGATGTGCGACGGACCTGAAATGGTTGTAGATATCGGTGGTAATTACTTGGGGAACATCGAAGTGGCAGAGGTTATTCTTCCAGGTGAAACTCCACGCTACTCGGTCAATGATCTTCATCACCAACTCAGCTTCGGTCCACTTCGTAAAGTAGTCCATGACCACCAGCAAGAACTGCTTGCTACCAGGTGCTTTAGGGAAGGGTCCAAGGATGTCAATTCCCTAGTGTGCAAAGGGTTGTGGCTCAGACAGAACAAATAACTGTTCAATTGGCTGGTGGATCAAAGGTCCAAACTTCTGGAATTTTGGGCTCTTCTTCACGAAGGCAAGGCAGTCCTTCGGATGGTAGACCACCAGAGGCCTACACTAAGGAGGTTTCACGCCAGGATCAGCCCACTGAGATGTGGGGGGTTGTAACTCCTACAAGATCGTCATACGAGAATGTGATAACCTCCTTGAAATGTTCATGAGTGGAATTGGGTGAATAGGGAGTAGGTCTTGGTGCCAAAGGCTACCTGACCTGATGAACCCACATAGCGTAATTTTGTCAGCTTCTGCTACTTTTGCCACTTACCGCGGGTCCACCGACAATTATATGGATATCTTGGTCATTCGGCTCGTTATCTATGGGCTGCTCTGGGGTCTTCTCGCAGAGGCGAGGGCGATCGTTCTGATGCACGTACTTCTCGAGATAGCCGCGCTTTATCAAGGACTCGATCTCATCCTTGAGCTATCGGTACTCCTCGGTTGTGTCGCCGATGTCGTGGTGAAAGTGACAATACTTCTTGAATTGGAGTTGCATCTCCAAGGGTCCAAGAGCATCTTTCTGGGCCACCATAAAAATGCTTCATCCTAGATCTCTATGAGAATTTGCTCTGGAGACATTGTGAGGGGAGTGTAGTTGTCATAGGGGGGCTGCCTGTGCGGCGAGTCCCCTTTGCGGCGTCCCTTCTTGAGATCGCGGTCGGAACCATGATCAGATTGCAGCCTCTTCTCAAAAGTCTCCCCTTGATCTCCACAGTTGGTAGCGAGAGTCTCCTAGAAAGCTATGTGGTGCTAGGCAAGAATGAGGAGTTTATCCAGAGTCGCTGACTACTGAACTCCCAAAGTGCACTGAAGAAAGGCATCACATGTGCCTTGCATGAGCATGT
Source organism: Colocasia esculenta (assembly GCA_014218235.1). NCBI lineage: Eukaryota > Viridiplantae > Streptophyta > Magnoliopsida > Alismatales > Araceae > Colocasia > Colocasia esculenta. Next base: position 62,068 of record JACBKR010000066.1, on the reverse strand, counting down.
TCGTGGCTAGGGCCACATCCAAACAAGGAATGTTGAGGGCCTTGCCATGGGATCTCTTTACAAAGTCCCAAAGAGGTTCACCCCGCCACTACCAAATAGTGAGGAGGTTCGTCGTACTGCAGGGCTGACATTTTTCACTAATAAAGTTATCGCATAAAGCCCTCTTTATTTGTGCGGAGGAGGTGATGGACCCAAAAGCGACAGCTTCGAACAATGCCTAAACACTCTCCTTCAATGTTGCCAGGAAGGCGCGACACTTGGCCACATTGGAGGTCCCAAGAAAGACCATATGCGACTCGAAGTCGAATAAGTGGTCCGTAGGGTCCGTTGTCTCGTCATGGGGGGAGATAGACGGGAGTGGCATCTTGGGAGGCACGGGTGCCTCCAGCATATTGGGAGAGAAGGGGGAAGCAAAAGTTGAGGTCAAGGTCGACTACGTCGTTACCCTTGGCTTGTTTGACCAATGCATCCATTTGGCACGCCCAATCCTCCAAGCGTTGCTCTAGGTCTCCAACCCGACGGAGCCACCATGCCAGCTCTGGATTGGAGTCTGCTGAATTCTCTCCTATTGCGAGGCGTGAAGGTCGTCTTACCTAGACCGCATGGGGGATGCAACTAAATGCTAAACAGATTCGACATCTTGCTCCTGCCCCCTGGGCCAGTGTCTCTTGTTGGGCTTGTAGTCCTTGGCATACCTCCATGAGGGCTTGGAGTTGCCCTCGGAGCTCCGCCACCTCTTGGGCAGTGGTTGGTGTGATGGCTGCCGCATTGCCAGGGAGGTTCTAGTGAAGCAACTCCTCATGGGTTTGTTGAGAGCGAGTACAATGGCTGCCAACGTTTCGATAAGATCCACGTCCACAAGCGGTAGCCATTGTCGATTCCCACAGACGGTGCCAAAAAGTGTAGCGGTCAGAAAGTGGTCGAGAGTGGTTACTTCTATCTACAACTTAAGAAATAGGAAGAAGCTTTGCCGGTGGACATGAAGGACCTACAAGCATGAAAGAGGACGTCAAAGGGCCCTGATTTGGAGAACCGGGGGAGAAGCTCTGATGCCCAAGTTAGTGCATGTTGGAAAAAAGGCCTTGAGGGGTTTTGAGTAGAGGAGTTCGCGTACCTCCTGTTGAAGGTTCAGATCCTATTATATAGCTGGTGCTCGAGCAGTTATCTGCCACTAGGCTATAACGGTCCATTATGGGCTATACTTAAGACTCAACAGAGAGGCACTGGAGAGATTGTAGCGTGGAAACCCCCTAGATCATGGGGAGTGACCTCATCAAGCTTCCGTTATGAGGAGTTACGCACCTCCAGAGGGAGTGAATACTGGCAAGATGAGAGCTATTACTGTATCCTGCGAACGCGCTCGGTGAGTGGAGCTTAGAGATCCGAGGACAGTTGGCAAGGCCCGTGCACATGTGCTCGGGAAGGTGTCTACTCGGAGATCCTCGAAATGACCGGGGACACGTGGAGGATGCATTAGCGGACAGAAGGCCAGAATGGACTATATTGAGCCTGTGGGCCTAGTAGACTGGAAATCACCTCCTCATTTTATATGACTTAAATCAACGTCCATTCTTTTTCGGCGTGATATGCAAAGGGACATTGGGAACATTATTTGTAGATATTGGATGTAACAAAAAAAATGTATATATTTATAAGTAAATTTTATTCTTTTTCTTTTAAAAGGATGTTTTGTTCACAGATATATCTTTTGAAAGATATATTAAAATTTCAAGCATCATTATTGATGCAGTTTGTGAGAATAAGTCATGTTACGTTTTTATATTCGCTAGGGAGTTATATAGAGATATAATTTAGTGAAAAATAAATTTGTGTTTATAAACAAGTTTTAATTCTTCTTCTCTTAATTAAGAGTGTCATTTTCTCGTAAAAAAGAGAAAACATCAAACGATGATAATACTTTTTAGGGACACATTAGATTTCACACATCATCATTAACAAAAACTTTATAGAATATAGAATAAGATCGATTTATATATGTTTAATATATATATATATATATATATATAAAGAAAATTTTCATATATATGGGATCACTTGCTATTGCATAGCCGACGCAATTGCAGTTCTTCATCTGAGTCCACATTCGAATCGACAAGGAATAGCAGTGGGGATATCACAATGCAAATAAATGTATTGAAACACTAATCATCGCACCTTTGGGGAAAGAAACTTAATCCTTATTTCGACTTAACAGATATAAATGTCAAAAACAATGTTTTTTTTAATATTTCATTAATCTTACGGTCACCTTATCAATTATTTTAAAAGCCTTTTATATCCTTTTAATTTCAGTTATTTCCGTATCATCTGGGATTATTTATCATGGGGTAAATGTGTTGCGAAAAAAGTCTCCTAGAATTCCATAATTCCTAGATAGGGAGATAATAGAATTGAGATATACAAACATTAAGGAGACAGGGCGTTTGACCATGAGGTTAGATAAACTTGGAGATGATTCGATTTAGGCAGAAGATTCCTCTTGTGTGTGTCCGCACGCGCCCAAGCCAGAGAGAGAGAGATAGAGAGGGACTCATGCTATGGTATATATAAATACGTCAAAAGAGACCCAACTCTCAAGGGTGGGACTGGGACGATATCACATCCGCAGGTCTCGCTTCCAGAAACTTGGCTCCTTTCCTCTTGGCCTCTCCACCCTCTTGCAACTTCCGGAGCGTATCGGCAAGGTGTGAAGATGAAGAAAGAACAGCATCGCCACCACGACCTGCACTCTCTTCTCCACCATAGAAGGTCAATCCTCTTCAGAGCCGCCGGCTTTGTCCTCGTCTTCACCCTCGGCTACGCTCTGGGCTTCCTCAGCGTCCCCCGACCATCCTCCTCTGCTGCGCCCCGGGCTTTAACCTCTTCCTCCTACCTCCACTTGAACTCCATCGACGGCGCCGACTCGTCACCGCCAAATCCGAACAGCCGTTACCCTGGTGCGAGGTCGCCGCCCAATGAAGAAGGAGATGGGCAGCAGCTGCAGCCAACGACGAAGCAGCCGGTTGCCCCAGACTTCTTCCGGTTCCGGAAGCAGTGCGCTCCGCCACTGCCCAAGGAGGAGATCCTGCCCACCCTCTTCGACCGCCTCTTCAATGGCACCTCCCCTTCGCTGGCTTCCCGCCTCCGCACGCCGCCCCACTCCTCCGTCCGAACCGCCTCCGCGGGTGGGGCTCCAAGGCCCCCGTCTTCCAGTCCCTGATCGAGGCGGTTCGCCCCCGGGTCATCGTGGAGGTGGGCACCTTCCTGGGCGCCTCGGCCCTCCACATGGCCAACCTTACGTCCGACCTTGGCACCATTATCCTCTGCCTGGATGACTTCCGCGGGTGGCCGGGCTTCCGGCGCATGCCGCCGCCGAAGAAGGACCTGTTCAAGGACATCGCCGACTTGAACGGGGATGTGGTGCTCATGTACCAGTTCATGCAGAACGTGGTGGCGTCGGGGGAGGAGGACCGGGTGCTGCCGGTGCCTTTTTCGACGGCGTCAGGGTTGGCGGCGCTGTGCGAGTGGGGGGTGTACGCGGACCTGGTGGAGGTGGACGCCGGGCACGACTTCCACTCGGCCTGGCAGGACATCAACCTGGCCTGGGAAGTGGTGAGGCCCGGCGGCATCATGTTCGGTCACGACTACCACAACTCGGCGGACCGCCACGGAGTACGGCGGGCGGTGGACCTCTTCGCCCGCACGAAGGGCCTACGCGTTCAGCCCAACGGCCAGCACTGGGTGCTCCACCCGCCCAAGGCCCTCTAGCCTGGCCTTGCCCCATCGCCGTAGTGTTAGCTCGCCGGCCGCCGCATCCGGCAGGGGTTGGGCATCGCTTAGCACCCACGCGTGGAAGCATACATAGCTTGTAGCACTCAAATTTCACATCAGAGTATTTTGCAATCCCATCATGATCCCTTCCAATCTCTTGCGCTGCACATATAGTGGTTAATTATTTTGCGAATCCAATTGTTTTTCAAATTACATGCAACTAGATGGAACCCAGGTATGTTAGGTTTTCTTTAATCTCTCTAGATTCACAGATTGTGTTTGGCGAGCAAGTTTTAGTTATTATGATATCTGGGCGATGGAGCTGGATGACGAGGATCATGCTCGTCCTGCACAGATCTTAAAGGAGAGCTATCTACTTGATCAATACACGCCTTCCAATAACAAACATTAAAAGAAAAGAGAGCAAAATTTGATCTTCCTTCATCAATATTTAAGAATCCCAGGATCCGTTTTAGGGATTGTATTAAACAAGATATCTTTCCTATAAAAAAGAGAGAATTATCAATCAATTTTTATTTTGGAAGACTTATAATTTTTAGATCTCTAATTTTTTTTAAAAAATTATGTAATTACATATTTATTTTTAAATATATATATATAAATTAGAGATCTCTTAAAAATAAATCCCTCAAAAATAGAGATTGATCAGTACTTTCCCTAAAAAAAGATATCTAACTTTGACATATTACGGAAGAACACTAGTACTGTTAAGTGACTAATTGCATGTATTGTTTAATTTACAATAAAAGAGTACGTATATTTTTCCTTACATCAGTAAGTAGGTACACATAGAAACAACAGTTGATTTGCGTGATGCTTAGGTCATGCATCCCGCTGAAAATGTACATCATCACCTTCTAATAGGTGTACTACTAATTTTATTGGTAGTGTTTATCTTTACAGGCTTGGATGGGTGTGCTGATGTCGACCCCCGAGTCCAAGAGCATCGCGTCTTCTGTAAGAAGAGGTAGAGCTTTCTGGTGGTGGGTGGGTTTCCTTCTTCTTTAATTTCGGCGTGTCATCCCGTGGATGGACCCTCCCAACCCCTCCATCAATTGATTTGTCCCGAGAAAAAAATCCAGATCTTTTAAAGGGACGTTTAACGAAGTTCCTATTTCGACGTCACATTTTTCTCCCTTCTTTTTTCACAAGACTACTGGGCAAGGAGCTAGAGATTAATTAAAGACGGGGGATGTAAGATCCTGCTCAATCTTTTCTAATGTAAAATTCCTTTTTCTTCTTGTAATTTAAGCAGCCCTATTTTAAAGTTTCTGATCGAGAACCAAAAGAAGTCGATGTACAGATTCTAGGATATGACATTATTACGAATTATATATGATTGCTACCAGTAAGACAAAAAAGAGAGAGAGTGATGAGAGAGAGAGAGAGAGAGAGAGAGAGAGAGAGAGAGAGAGAGAGGAACACACCTAACCTAAGAAGTTATTTTGAAAACCCAAATTTTCTTTTGAGTGGAAATTGCGAGCTCTTAGTATACTCTTAAAATGGGCGCTTACATTTTGGAGAGGGAAAATCTCCACCTTATGATCCAAAGTGTAAGATCTATTTATTTTTTTGATTCAAAATGTAAGTTCTAGTTATTGAACTTGACCTAATAGATAAAAGTTTAGTTATCAAATTGTGGCCCAATTAAGAGAACCCAGATAATAAGCAAATGTTTAAGAAGCATCATAGAGTACTCGGCTTGCCACCTACATGGAGAGCCCCTTAGCTCAGGTTGGAAATCTAGGGGACGCTCAAAATAAGGAGAAAAACTTCCAAGACAACGCTTTTGGAAGGCACTAAGATAAGAGATTAACTCAACTCATGTCTAACCAATAGTTGGCAAATCTTATCTTGGAGAAGGTCTTAACTCAAGAGATCCTTAGCTCGACAAGAGAGGTTAGCTCGACTGGTCTTTAGCTTGACAAGAGAGGTTAGCTCGACTGGTATTTAGCTCGACTCTGAAAAAATGAAAGTAGCTGATACGCCTGCCAAATATCATTGTCACTTGATCTCACTCAGAGAATGTTAAGTCATGAGGAAGTGAAACCATAAAGGGGGATATAAGGGGTCATGCACGATCGCCCAAGATCAGACCATAACCTTCATAACGACGTAAATGTCTATGGTGTCTGAAGCGGGTGGATCTTGAGCTTTTGCATAGACTGTTGGATGGCCTTGGATAGTGGGGATGAGACAAGCACGTCAAGGATAGATCTACACAAGAGAGACCTCGTATGTGGGGGCCCAAGGACATGTACTAGGGGATCACATTCTAATGCTTAAGTCAGTGATAGTGGCTATGGAAGCGAGAGAAGGGGAGGCAACTCAAGATCGTTCTCTACCAGTAGCTCACTTGGAATAGCGTGAGATAGCTTGGACTAAATGAAAGTACTTGCCTTCATCAGAAGGTTCATTGAGGGCTAAATATGTGCTAGCTTCTCCATTGATCCATGATTGATATGGTGGCAGATATGTTAGGATGTGGAGGAGATTACCAATGACGTGGCCTCCTAGGGCGTGTTGTCCCACTTTGGGGCCATGCTTTGTGAACAGTGGGCCAATGATGCTCCTTGAGAAAGTTCACTCGAAGCATGGTGTCTGATCTAGTACGATAGGGCAATCATGGGATGAACATCTGACTCTTACCCCTTTTGTTCTTTATCCTTTGGGTGCTTCCTGACGCCATAATTAGGCAGGGATCTGACATAGTTTCAAGTTTATTTTATTGAGCTAAGGGCTTTCCAAGGCTAAGTCTCTCTTTGTCGAGCCATCTCCACCCGATGGGGCAAATCCTAGGCTATGGGCTCTTTGGCCAAGAGTTAGCTTTCCAGGCTATAGACTCTTTGACTGAGAATGAACTTTGGCATAGAGTCCCTCATCTATTGCGAGTTTTTAGTGTGTTGCTTGGGAGCTATCCATACTCTTTAGATTGCATGCTCAGGGTCTTTTGGGCTAGCTAGAGGTGGATTCTCCCTAGGGATTGGCTTCATGAAGCTAGATAACGCTTATTCTTGGGGCGAGGCTTGTTGCGTAGTTCTCCCTGGACTACACTAATTAAGCATTTAGACCTTCTTTTTGGGTCGTGTTTAGCTTGTTGGGCTTGATGGACTTGGACTAGGTGACGGTGAGATTCTTTCTCTCCAGTGACCATTATCCTAGGAGGTTATGTCCACGATCTAGTCTTGATTGACACCCACTACAAGAAAAAAGTGATATTAGAGACCAAATCTGAGACCGAAATATTCGGTCACTATTAAGTCTCAGATCTGAGACTGAATAGTGATTGAAAAAATTCAATCATTAATACTCTTAGTTAATAATCTGATAATGTCGATCATTATGTGTGCTTTTTCTTAAAGTGAATGCATCTTCTGAAGTTGGTTGGGGGGGGGGGGAGCAATCGCCCTTATATATAATCCCCTTTAATAGTCCTTAAAAAAGTAAGTTATTTTTAACACTTAAATTGGTGAAGAACATTCTCCAATCACCATCTCTTTTGCTTGTGTGCATGTCCATTTTAACTTAGGTATCAAAAGATTATTTTTAAGACTCACATTTCAAGACCTTTGATATTTTGTTTCTCTTTATAGATCTAATTTTAGTGAGCTCAAGTGCATCTAATTCTCTAAATCCCAAGATAATCTAATGGTAGGCATGCAATTCGAGATCAACTCTCTAGTCTTGATTGTCACCCACTACAAGAAAAAGCGATATTAGAGACTGAATCTGAGACCGAAATTTTCGATCACTATTCAATCTCAAATCTGAGACTGAATATAGTGACTAAAAAAAATCGATCACTAATACTCCTAGTTAATAATCTGATATTGTCGGTCACTATTTGTGCTTTTTCTTGTAGTGAATGCATCTTCTGAAGTTGGCTGGAGGGGGGGGGGGGGGTGGGGGGAGAGCAATTGCCCTTATATATAATCCCCTTTAATAGTCCTACAAAAAAAGTAAGTTATTTTTAACATTTAAATTGGTGAAGAACAATCTCCAATCACCATCTCTTTTGCTTGTGTGCATGTCCATTTTAACTTAGGTATCGAAAGATTATTTTTTAAACTCACATTTCAAGACCTTTGACCTTTTATTTCTCTTTATAGTTCTAATTTTAGTGAGCTCAAGTGCATCTAATTCTCTAAATCCCAAGATAATCTAATGGTAGGCATGCAAATTCGAGATCAACTCTCTATTCACACTCCAAGTAGGCAATTTTATCCTTATATTTTAACTTTATTCTCCATAATCTTTATAGGGCATCATCTTCATTTGCCCAATGGATGCCTTGAAAAATAATGGGGAGGAGAAAATTCTAATGACGGTTAATAGATGAATGGCCATGACGATTATCAAGACCCATCATTGAGTTTATTTGAATTTCAAAGTCTAGCGGCAACTGCGTGCCCCAACCAAATGAATGTTCTTAACTTGTATACGTCGGGTTAGACCTAGATAGATGCCCCCAATCACAAAAGAGGCGGTGGACCACCTTTCTTGGTAGCGCGGGCACATCAAATGTGGGGATTTGACGTCTGAACGTCACTTGATTATATTTGTTAAAGAAACTAGAGGCTCCCATACCCTCTGATATACGTGAGCTGTCGGTGCAAATACGGTGCATGCCCAAACAAACTTTCAGAAAAGATGTCATAATCCAAAGTATAGGTTCATTTATAATGTACATTCCTCTTTGCTTAGATATCTCAAATATGATTACAAATAGTTAGAGGTTTATGTTGCAAATTATCTCAACAATTTCATATCATTGAATAAAAGCAAAATGATAAGCATTTAAGCTCCATATGTTAATCATGACATGCACTACATAATGAGAGTGACTTTCTACCTATGAAACCGGTAAGAGTCACGTTTGGGTGTCCCATCATTGGTGGGGCACTTACATCCGCCACGTTATCACGATAGATGTGGGACTTGAGCACCCCGCTAATCAGAGGCATCGGAGCAAATCACTATCGAATTAGCCGAGTAGTAATCTTTTCTCTTACATAATTTGTTTCAAGCAGTCATCTTCTTAAGAGATCCCGATCCTCTCCAAAAGCGGGTAGAAACCTTGTAATTTCCTCGGCCGAAGTCCACCTCACCGTTTATCAAACGAAAGTCTACGCTCATACATGATTCTCAGATCATGTAGTATCCACTCGTCCCATGCATATTCGGCCAACTATGATCTTGATTTCATTGAAACAATGTTGCCCAGTGATACAAGGCTCCATCTATTAACCATGACCCCGCGTAATTATAAAATTAGAAGTGCAAATAAGTCGAGTCAAAGTTGGATCAAAATATTATATTGTTTAAATTTTATTCATTAATTTTTAATCGAATTCAAATAGAATTTGAATTTTGTTGAATAGTAAAAAAATTATTATTAAAATAATTATTCAAATTTAGTTTGTTTAAATATTCTCAAGTTCAAACTCTTAATGAATATTTTAATGAATTAAATAAATGTATGAGTTATATATATATATATATATAATATTAAAAAATATTAAAAAAACATATTTATAATTTATATAATTAAAGAAGTAAATAAAATTATTCGTGAGTTTAAATGACCCGAATAGATTTCGACTCATTTATGAAATGAGTTTAAAATTTTATTTAAATTTAATTATTTATCTTATTAAATCAGTCAATTGGAAGAACATTGATTTGTTTGTAATCCTACGCAAAATCCATCACTCTCATAACTGACGTAAGAGGACTTCCAACCAGCAATTGCCCTTGATTACTAGGGTAATATGCCGCATCTGCGACCACAAACGTTTGCGGGAGATGGTAAGCCGTCGTTGTTAAATTGATTTCAACTTCGCGACGAAACCGGGGGGCCCAGAGGGGATACAGGAGAACAGATATCGGCCTATGCAATCTCATATATATATATATATATATATATATATATATATATATATATATATATACTAGTTCTGTGCTATCGCACGGTTCGTTGTTAAATATAAAATTTTAAATATATTTATACATCTTAAAATATGTAATGATATTTTTAAAAATATTTCAGTAATCATATTTTCTTCCTTGACTCGTATGATCTATGCTAGCTTGTTGATCACCCATTCTTTTAAATTGAAATACTCACTAATTAGATTATGAGAAAAGAGCACATGAATGGTAAACTATAACATGTTGAGGTAAAAATTTAAGGTACATTTTTCTTTCTTTTCCCATTTACTGAAAGTGTTCTTTACAGTAACTTCTATGAGATGTAAGATTCAAATTTCCAATATTTTTAACACACTTAGATATGTAATCTAAAATAATGTCTAAAAGAAAATAAGTCAATCAGATTTATTTAAAACAATTGAAATTATATTATGTTACACTAACAAATATGAGATGTAAACATTTTTATTTCTGATATTTTTGCATGTGAAATATCAAATCGGCCCGGTTGTTTTCCAACACCATATTTAAAAGCCAAAAAAAACGGCAAGAAGTTAAGCAGCAAGACATTGGAATTGCTACAGTAGATTTTTAAAAATAATATTATTTATGTTATAATTTTTATATTGAAAATACTTTAAAATAAAAAAAATCTAAGTAAATCTAATCAGATTAAAAAAAGATAGATAATTAAAATTAATTTTGGAAGTGTCACTATTTTAATAATAGTGAATATGCATGGTGTGAATAATATAGTGATATATATACATACAGACATGACGTAACACATACTTACCTTACCTTTGCTTTGCAATGCCGCTCAATTGGCAACAGGTAAGCTTATATGTCTTTGACACTACAGTGAGCGAGAAGGATGCTGATAAAAAAGAAAACGCTTATAAAAAATAAGGTATGCATGTTGTGAATATAATAGTTAAGGTATGTATGCAAATATAAAAAAAGAATCGTAACTTACACTACAAGAATAAAACAGTTTAGCTACGGACACAAATTGTAGCTATTCCGTAGCTAATCCGTAGCTAACGGATTAGCTACGGATTAGCTACGGATTAGCTATAGATGTGTCTGTAGCTAATTTTTGGCCGCTAATTCGCTACAACTGATTTCGCTAGCTAATCCGTAGCTAAATTGCTACGGATTAGCTGCAGATATAGCTGTAGCTAGTCTGTCGTTAATAGCTACGGATTAGCTAAAAAAAATGTTACAACTGATGAACGAAATGTTTTGTAGCTAAGCCGTAGCTAATTAGCTATGACTTCGCTACAAAAAATTCCGTAGCAAATCCGTAGCTAATTAGCTACAACTTAGCTACAACAATTTCTGTAGCAAATCCGTAGCTAAACCAAAATCACAGGAAAAAAAATTTTAATTCTAAAATGACTTTTCTCACAAATTTTGTACAAGTACCTGTAAATCTACTCATTCATTCAATAGTATAAACCTGCTCATTCAATCAATAGTATTTATAAACCTGCTCATTCATTCAATAGTATAAACCTGCTCATTCAATCAATAGTACTTGTAAACATGCTCATTCAATCAATAGTACTTGTAAACCTGCTCATTCATTCAATATATAAACCTTCTCATTCAATCAATAGTACTTGTAAACCTGCTCATTCATTCAATAGTATAAACATGCTCATTCAATCAATAATACCAAACCTACTCATTCATTCAATAGTACTTGTAAACCTGCTCATAGATATATCACAAATAAAACATAAATCCACATTACATCTAATGTCTCATTAGAAAGTTAACAACAAAGTAAGATTGTTTTCTAAACTATAAAATGATAATAACAACACGCTCCTAGTCATCATGAATACGAAGATCCTCATCATCGTCTCTCACGACCCTCTCAACCTGCTCAATAGTAGGATCACGAAGAGGAGGAACCTGTAAATAAAAATAGAAACAATAGTTATTACACAAACATGTAAATATCATAATAAGATAAAGAAAAATTAAATATATACATACATGGCTAGCACCAGAAGAAGCCACACTAGCAGACGATCTAAGACTAACACCCATAGTTTGTAAAGTGGGGACCAAGGTCTGTGTTAACCAAGTATTTAATGCATCAAAAACGACCTCACGAACTTGGTCGTTGGGTAGTGTGCTACTATGAGGTGGAGTCGTCGCGATAGTGGAGTCATGTGAGTCCTGAGAGGAGCTGATGACTCGACCGGCATCTAAACCGCTCCCAAATCCAAATACTCGACCTTTCTTGGGTTGGCCAGTTGCGGCCAACCAAGCCATGGCATCAAACTCAGGATGTTGAGTGGAGTCACCGCCATGTCTGTCTACCATATGTTCTGCATACGTCTCCTACAAAATATTAAAATTTTAATTAATTAATAATCTAAAATATACATAGACATTGAAGAATGTTCAATATATAAGTTGTAGAAAAAAATACATACCATCACCTCTTTCGCTTTTTCTGAAACAAAATCACCTGTATTTTTCTTTCGATGTGTGTGCTCAAATAACTCCTTGTAAGACACAGGGCCGCCTTTTTCTTTCTCCTACAAATTTAAATATAACAAGAATATTAGTTTAAATAGTATGAATATAATAAAGATTAAACATATGAGGTTTTACCATTTTCCTTTTTGTCTCCCAAAACTTATAGAGCCACTGGTATGCAAAGTCGCTTCAGGCATTTTAGTCCGATTTTCTGTAGCAACCCTGGAGCGATGTCGAAAGTCCTCCGTCGCCCACTTGTCACACATGGCGTCCCAGTAATCTCTCTTGATAGCGGGTGGGCCGCGACCTTTCCACATTAGGGGATCATCAATATCCAGATGCTTTCTTTGCTGCTGCCTTATGCTTATTAAGATAATCAATGAACCGATTGGCAGCAATTTTATTCCATGTAGTCCTTGCATCTGCCACCTCCCTCTCAGTCGCAAAATGGTGAGAAGTCTGTATACAATTGAACAAAGTTATGTTACAAAAGATCATGCCATTCAAAAAAGTAGTAAAGTACATGATAATAACTTCACATAATAGACTCTACCAAAATGTCTGGAATAAGTTGTCCAAGACCTCCCTTGGGTACTCCTTCCATTGTGCAATTGGCCCGGGGAGATACTGAAGTAATGCCTTTGTAATGCTTCGAGTCACGTCTTGTGGCTCAAACTTCATCCTGCATAATAGAAAATTTTCATTTTGATAAAAAAATAATCAAATGCATATATGAGATAGAAATGAATATAAATTAAACTAAATACTTACGGTCTACCATCACTATAGATAAGTGCAATCAACCGTCTACCATTACTCTCTGAGGGACCACTGTCAAGATGGTCGACTACGGGGGGATGGGATCCTGCAAATGATACGATTAGATATGTATATCTGCAACAATATAGTTAATTAATATACCTGAAGGCACAACTGGAGGCGAAGATGAAGGCTGTGCTGAAGGCGAAGGCAAAGGTTGGGCACCTGCAAGTGATTTAATTATACATCTATAATTGAAATGAATAAAATTAAAATGCATACCTGAAGGCACAACTGGAGGCAAAGGCGAAGGTAGAGACTCTGATTGGGATCCTGCAAGTGATTTTATTACACATCGACAATTACAATAAATAAAATTAAATTGTTTACCTGAAGGCACAACTGTAGCCGGAGACATAGGTGAAGGTGAAGGCGAAGGTTGTGCTGAAGGCGGAAGTGGTGGTGGAGGTTGATTATCGGACTGAGATCCTATAATTGTCGATAAATAAAATTACAGTTGTTTATTACATTATATTAATGAAGAAGTATACAACATATATTTCTACCTGTCCCTCTACCTATATTGCCTTGACCAATAGTCTGAGACCCTGTAACGAATACGGCCTTCTGGGTCTACTGTGTTACATTTTGAAGTGCAATTCAATGAATCCATCAACACCATCTCTAAATTCCCTCGATATTTCTTTGTCGACTATCCTATGATACATCCACTCACGATTTGCAGACATTCTTCCTATAAATTAAATGAAATACATAACAGCATCACATGAACAAGCATCTAAACATAAGTGACTGGTTTACTATACTAATTCATGACACAAAATTTGACACCAACAAGAATATACCACATCATCATTTGACAGACAAAAACATAAAATGCTAATAAATAACACACACATCGTCATCTGATAGCAAAAATTGTATAAAATCCCATCTGTATGCAGGTTGTCCTCCTAAGTGTAACGCATTAGGCTTCGTCCTTTTGTTCAAACAAAAAAAAAATGTGGCGGTGATACCAAAATGACTGATTGTTCAGAGGGGGTGGAGGAATGTTAATGCCCAATGAGGTTGTTTTTTTTTTTTTTTTGAAAAGTAATGCCCAATGGGGTCGTAATTGCTTAATGTTGTCAGATAGAAACTAGGCCTTTTCCTATAAAGCCATGCTATGTGGTTCAAGTATAGGTGCAGCAATCCACATTACATACAGGGTTGATGCAAGACAAGCTTCAAATAGGACTGCAGGACACATCGCTTGTTCTACCTACTTTTTCAACCTGAATGTTTGAGAAAACCGTAAGCGAGATTCATCATCGAACCAAGTCCACATATATGACTCTTCCACACTTGAGATTTGACACAAGAATGTTGGAGAATAGAAAGGCACACACAGCAAGATCAAATGGCTGCCAAGAATTAAGAGGCCACTTGAAAGGGATTTCCTCACACAAATTATTTGCTAGAAGAAGTAAACTTATTAAATTAGGCCCTTTTGTTCTTGGTTTGCAAAACATTGTTTCAGAGGTTGGGTAACTTGTATATATTACTTGTTCGAAAAATGTCAATTCTAACTTTGGCAACACCAAGCATTAATATCAGGTCAATCAGAAGATGAAAATGAAGATATAAAACTGTACTTCGTTGCTATAACATGTACTGTTCAAATGAACAACAGAGGGAGGAGGAAGCACCTCTGTCAAAGTTGGGGACCCTCAATCTTCCAAAGACTGGAACAAAAGTTGGTCCCCAATGGAGAAAGATGGGAGTGCTGTTTTCTACTTTACTCTAGCTTTCCAGCCGCCCCTCCACCAAGTTTTATCCCCCCCCCCCCCCAAGCATTTGTTGTCATGTCATGTGTTGTGCTCCAATGGGCCTTCTTTAAAAAAAGATGTACATGTGTGACCGCCCCCCCTCCATTTCCTGTGTAGCATCTAAGTAGGATGGCCACCGATGTTCCCTAAGAACGCAGCAAGATAAGCAGTAGAGGACATCTACTCCAAGAGATGGGTATAAAGGCAAACATTCATATATACATATCTAGAGTACTTTTGACAATTCATAAAAAAAATAAGTAGTATATATAAAATGTGACATGTAGAAAAGAGCAAAATTTGTTACACTTGCGTATTGTGGGCACAAGACGAACAAGTGGGCTCCCCTTATCTGTTTTAAATCCGTCCTAAATATAAGATGGATAATCTCACAAGTGTAATAAAT
Source organism: Colocasia esculenta (assembly GCA_014218235.1). Taxonomy (NCBI): domain Eukaryota; kingdom Viridiplantae; phylum Streptophyta; class Magnoliopsida; order Alismatales; family Araceae; genus Colocasia; species Colocasia esculenta. The sequence continues at coordinate 46,852 of JACBKR010000066.1, read as the reverse complement.
TATTCTCGTAGCATGCTTATATATTTTGTAGGAATCCAACGTGAAGGACTTAAAAGTTGATTGACCGGTAAATACCATGTCTCACTGGTAGGGAGGTCCTTATTTAGCTTATATTTAATCTCCGAGAGATGTAAATTCATTCAGAGTTAGATAATTTTGAAGAAGAAAACTGACTATAGTGATGGAGGTATAAAATTTGAACTTAAATAACTAAAATTTTACACACAACCGAGTGGCATCAAAAGAACCAAAGTTGGTCCCCAATGGACATAGCAGCCTGAAAACCCAGATGAAAACTAACATGTAATGTCCAGGGAGAGGGCAGTATCAGCAAAAGGAAGAGTCCCAGTGAAGATGTCATCAAGGACAATAGGGATTTCTCCCTCAGGAAGCTCCCAGTGAAGATGTCATCATATGGAGCTCGGGAGAGGAGGGTTCAGAGATGTCTACAGAGGAGTGCTGAACGACCCTCCGAGGTCGATGGAGGTGGCCATCAATACGTCTCCGAGGTGAAGATCATTAGCCGTCTCAGGCACCGCAACCTGTGCAGCTCGTCGGGTGGTGCCATGAGATCGAAGGGGAGCTCCTCCTGGTGTACGAGCACATGCCCAACGGCAGCCTCGACGCCCACCTCTTTGGACGAAGCGGCGGGAAGGAGCTGGACGAGATGCAGGTGGAGCGGGGATAGAACCGACTACTTACCTCTCTCTGTCTTCCTCCCTCTGCTTGTTCCCCTCTCGCTACAGTTGGTGGCCACGGTGGAGGCCCGGCTGCAGTTGGTGGTGGCCGCGGTGGAGGCCCGCCTTGGTCGCGGCGCGGTGGAGCCGGGCTTGGTCGCGGTGGAGGCCGGGGGCGGTCGCGGTGGAGGCCCAGCTTCGGCAGAGGTAGCGAGGCCCGGCTGCAGTTGGTGGTGGCCGCGGTGGAGGCCCGCCTTGGTCGCGGTCGCGGTGGAGCCGGGCTTGGTCGCGGTGGAGGCCGGGGGCGGTCGTGGTGGAGGCCCAGCTTCGGCAGAGGTAGCGGCGGTGTGAAACTAGGGCAAGAAAACGGAGGGAGGGGGGAAAGAAAACGGAGGGGGAGGGAAAGAAAACTCTGTATAAAAAAACATAGTCGCATAGATATGATTTGAGATATGTAATTAGGTAGAAAATTAGTTTTTTAATAAATTAATTTAATCTTATAAAAATATAGAAATACATACTATATATTTGAGATATGTATATATGTGTATTTTATATATTAGATATGTATAGATATCATTTAGATATGTAATTTATAATTGTATAAAAGTACATACTTATTTAAATGTATAGATAAGTACATATTTATATAGATTTTTATAATTTAATGTTACTAAAAAAATTATTTATATTTGTTATCAATTATATTCAATTAAGTAAGTTTCATTAGTGCAAAAAAATTAATGGCTAATACTTATTAGGTCAACATCAATCTAAAAATATTAATAAATATGTATTTATACATGTTTAGAAGTATATTCTTATTTAAATATATATATATATAAGTACAAACAATACTTTACATCATATATACTTATAAGTAACTTATGTATATTTATATATTAACATTACTAAAAAGTCTTTTTTATTTATATTGATTTTCAGCTATATTAATTCAATTTAGAATATTTTATTAGTGCTAAAATATTATATTATTGGCTAATATTTATTAATCCAACATCAATTTATAATATTAATATATGTATTTTAAATATGTATGAAAGTACATACTTATTTAAATGTACAAATATATAAGTATGTATAAGTATATACAATAATATATATTTATATTATATATATATCTATTTAGCTACAAAACTTTTCATAGTTAAGTCCGTAGCTCATTAGTTACAGATTAGCGATAGATTTATTTTATTTCTAATTTATAGCTAATTAGCTACGGATTTCGCAATGAATTGGTGCGTAGCTAATCCTCAGCCACTTAGCTACAGATTTAGCTATGGAATTGGTGCGTAGCTAATCCGCAGCTAAGTAGCTACGGATTAGCGACAGATTATTTTCATCGCAATTCTGTAGCTAAATTATAATTTTTGCGACAACTATGCGTCCGTAGCTAAGCAGTAGCAAATTAGCTACGGATTAGCTACAACTATTTCCGTAGCTAAATTCCGTAGCTAAACTGTATTATTCTCGTAGTGTTCCTGTTAATATGCTGTACGCGTTGCCTACGATAAATTCCAAAAAGTCTACCTGATGACCCTGCATGTTGGAAAAAATTTAACAGTGACATGGTGAAAAATGGGATACTTTTCTGCATAACTATGAGGTAACACATACTTACCTTATCTTTGGCTTTGTAAGTTGCCTAAGATAAACGCAGAAAAGTAGTTGCCTATATGTCTGCATAGAAGTTTAAAAAATCAACACACTTAGATATGTAATCTAAAATAATGGTTAAAACAAAATAAGTCAATCAGATTTGTTTAAAACAATGAAATTAAGATATGTTACAGTAAAAAATATGAGATGTAAGATTCAAATTTTCGATATTTTTGCATGTGAAATATCAAATCGGCTCGGTTGTTTTCCAACACCATATTAAAAGAAAAAAATGGCAAGAAATTAGCAGCATGACATTGGAATTGCTACAATAATTTTTTAAAATATATATTTATGTTATAATTTTTTTTGTTGAAAAATATTTTAAAATAAAAAAATCTAATGTTATCTAATTAGATTTTAAAAAAACAAATTAAAAAAAAACGTAAAAACAGATAAAGTGTGAATCTACTATTCATTACTAAGATTTAGTATGTCGATTTAATAAGATTTTTGACGGTTTTAGGTAGGAGACTTACCTTCTTAATAGCTATGTTATAGGAGGAGATGTATTTGTGAGTTTTTAAAAAAATATGAATATTCTGGTGCTGCCACGTGGCAGCACCAAACTCCATATCTCAATTTGAGAGGGAAACAAAACAATTCTGGTGCTACCACGTGTACGTCTAAGACCGAGTTTTATAATAATAGTATAGACTAGTTCTATGCCGTGCATAGGGAATATTTTAGGTAGATATATATTTTATGTATTTCTTAAAATTTATTTATTTTGATAAAATTTTAACTATTAAAAATAAATTATAGATCTATGCCCGTTTCACTATTTGATTTTTTTTCCAATATATATTAAACTATAATAAAATTATAAAGTATAAAATTAGATTTCATACTATTATTATGAGAGGAGTATTGGAAAAACAATATATCATATAAAACACATAAAATATTATCTATTTTAAGTTGAAGAACATATAAAAACATAATTTAATATATGAATTTAATTTTTTTTTTCAAACCAATTAAAAATAGACTATCTAATTAAATTCACACAAAACATAACAAAGCATGTTCTCTCATCTTTCAATCGCCTTTCCTTCTATATACAAAGTAAAAATAGAAGTAGAATAACAATATGTCCATGGATAATATGAAACATGATACCTTTATTATATATATATTTTCGATCGGACGTTGACCCTGTGATTTTAATTTAAAAAAATACAGTTATTATAAAACAAATGTAAATATATTGAAATGTATAGTTGTAAAAAATTTATTTCACAAATATTATTTACAAAATATTTTAATCATTTTTTATTTATATTTTCAAAAAAAACTATAAATGGAAAATGCCATATTACAAAATCTGATTTTAAAATAAAATTTTAAAACTAACAAAACATTAAAATGATGGCATTTTTTACTGTGCGCAACAGTGGTTACCACTAGAGGACCCCAGCTGGGTCGATTGGTAAGAACTCTTGTTTAAAAGTAAGAGGTCCCGAGTTCGATTCCTGGGGGGGGCTTACCTGATCTACATATAATCCTTGAGGTGTGTAGGTCTGGGATTTTCCTGGTCAAGTGGGGTAAGGACAATACGGGTACACGGAAAGTAGGAGCTGCCAAGTCCTGACCTTGGAGTTCACGAACACCAATCCTTGAGTCCACAAAGCCACACGGGGCGGGGTTTCCTCGTTAGCAAAAAAAACAATGGTTACCACTGTAACAGTGGTTACCACTGTTTGCGCTACAGTAGACTGCCAGCCTCAGGGAGGGACGCGGCGGCGTGGGCGTTGTTCTCTTTGATCACCTGATGACTACATAGGTGGGAGGGCGGTGGACGTGCAGGGGGAGAGAGGTTTCTGTCAGTGGTGAAGGCACATTTGCAGGATCTGGTTCCGGCAGAGAAGCAGTATGAGAAGCTTTGGGTGTTTAGTGAAGGTGGGAGGTTAAGAGAGAAAAAAGAGCATGCGGTGAAGGTTGGGAGGTTAGTGAAGGTGGTGGTGCCACAGTTAAGAGCATGCGGCAAAGACTGGGAGGTTAGCGAAACGCGGCGGCGTGGGCGGGGCTGGGTGGAACGTCGAGGGTCGCCGAGGCGGCATTCGTGGCAGGCGCGGCTTGGTTGGGCTTCGCGGTCTCCCTGCGTCTACAGGCGTCGGTGGTTGGTGCAGCAAATCGCTGGCTCGAACGGCGGCACAAGAGTTCTCCTCTCTCTTGTACAAACCCCATGCAAAGCGAAGTTAAAAGAAAAAACAGGAGGAAGGGGAGGCAAAGGAGTGGGCGTGTGTAGTTTTGTTATGTGCTCTTAGACGAAGAGAAAGAGGAAGTAGATCTCACACACACGCACAGGCACGTCCCCTCTCTGTCTCCCTCTCTCTCTCTAGCTTTCTGCCTACTGCTGCTGCAAAAAGAGGGAGGCCCCCACCTGTCAGCGATGGAGCACTTTCACACAGACACCTCTTGCACTGTGGGCTGCAGCTCCGCCCTTTCAAAGCTTTCACACGCAGGCAGCAGTAGCCATCTTTTCTCAAGTGGAAGTAGGGATCTCTCTCTCACACTGCAGAGCCATGGTCCTGGCCCCTCACCCTCTCACGAGGTGGGGAAAAGGGAGGCCACGAGTACAGAGCCAAGACATCGTTTTCGTAGCCCGAAAGAGGCCTGCGTGCGCGCGGCAGCAGGAGGGGCTGATGCTCGGGGCATGCATGATGCCAAGCAGAGACTGTGGCCGTCCTGCTTTTTCCTGCCTGTACTCCGGCGCCAGCCAGTGCGGGGTGGTGGGGCTTGGGGGATATTCTTGTAAGGACTCCATGCAGTCCTGTAAGTAACTATTTCACATGGGTCTGCTACGCAGATCATGTATGGAACGGTATTTGTATAAAAATCAGATTTGGAATTAGTACATTTTGATACTCTGTTTTTTCATTTTCTTGACGCAGGTATATGATAACGGAAATAGAGAAGGAATCGTTGGTAAGGATGGCATTGTGGGTGAAGGCGGATGATGGGTTAGTGCATGTTTTAAATTATGAAGAAGGGTAGTTTATGCTAGAACACCAGTATGAACAGATTAATACGTTCATTCATTATATTTCTATAGAGAGTTTTAAAGAAGAGTACCTGGGAGTTTTTATGAACAGATGGTTTAAGTGAAATTTGTCCTGTAGTTGTGAGAGGGCGATGTGCCAAAGCTGCAGTTTAAGAATGAGAGAGCAGTGAATAATCTGTTCATAAACAGGGAAATTTTTTTTCCGGTGGTTGAACCTAAGGTGAAGAAATAGTACCTGGGTTTACTTTTTCGCCTTAACAAAGCTACAGAAATGTGTCCCGTAGTTGTGATTTGGCGATGCGCTAAAGCTGTAGTTTAAGAATGCGAGAGCAGTGAATAATCTGTTCATAAAGAGAGAACAATGTTTCGGTGGTTGAAACTACCGTTGAAGAAATAGTACCTGTGTTAACTTGTTCGCCTTAACAAAGCTGCAGGGACAGCCCAAGGGGAAGGGAGAACACAGTGGAGAAAGAGAGATATCTGGGTGAACGGAAAGTTGAACTGCCGCAGACATAAAGCAGCAGGTGAAAGAATGAAGACACAGAAGAGAAGATATTACAGTCGTTTAGGAAGTGGGAAACTGAAAAAAAGAGGTTGTGCAAAACGTGTGCATGGCACGATGTGGTAGAGTCCCTTCACATGAGGTATGTGCGGGAAACAGGAAGACCAAACTCAAATGGGGTAGCAGTTATTTGCGGGATTCTTAACCGTTTTCTTTTGAAACGCTGCGCATGGGAGGAAGACTACTCCTTAGATTGTTAAGAAGATGCGGTGGTGCCACGTGGCTGCTTCAAACTGGGTTTTATATATATAGTATAGATTAGTTCTTTGCCGTGCGATGCACGGGAAGCTTTTAAATATTTAAAATTTAAAACATAATAATATCTAAAATAGTAAACCTAGTTAGTTGTTTGAATATATAAATATCTTTTATATTGAAATTGGATTGAATTACATGTTTAGTCTGAATAATTTTTTTACGATGACTGTAAAAAAATTTGTCTAAGATTCTATATAAAAGATATAAACATTGGAAAGTTATACTTTTCCTATTACATACTTTCCACCTAGATCACACCTAGATACGTGCCTTGGCAATAATGATTAGATGCAAAGATTTAAGTTGTGTTTGTGTACTCTTGCATATATTTTTTTTTAATTTTAGTGGATCAAGATAGGAGATTTCCAACTATGCCACCTAATCAGATGAGGACAGTGGAGTATGACAGGACTCTAGGATTATTCAGATCTTTTATAGTATTTCTCCATTTGTGTTGGGGAGGCTTATTATTGACATAGTCTATAAGATGTGTTTTTTTTTCAGTTGGTAGGGTTTTTTTTGTTTAGAAAGATAATCTCTTTAATCTCCCCTACTATACATATAATCCTACTGCTGGTACTAAGAGCATTGTTTAAACGGTAGGTGGACTCTAAATCATTTAGTTTTATTTTACCTTTGCACATCTCTTTATGTAGTTATATATAAGTATTCATCTATGATATATCAATATTATTCAAATAGCATCATTTGCCCGTGCGATGCCCGGAAAGTTATTAAATTTATAATTTTAATAAATTTAATCTAAAATAGTTAACATAGTTAGTTGTTTCAATATATAATATCTTTTATATTGAAAATAGATGGAATTACATGTTTAGTCTGAATAATTTTTTTACAATGACGGAAAAAAAATTTGTCCAAGATTCTCTATGAATAAATTTTCAAATTAGATGGCACTCTTACAACTTTCCCAACACCTTATGTATAGTTGGAAACATGCAATAGATGGAAACAGATATAGTTAAGATATGATAAATATTATAAAATCCACCAAGAAAACTAAATTTTAACACATTAACATGATTTTATATACTTATATGCTCATAACTTTGGAATGTTAATAATTTAGGTACAGATATCATTTACCCAGGACGTCTAATACAAAAAGCAGATTTAGGTAGAGATATCAAAGCTTTCATGGATTTTGTGGACAACTTTCCTCAAAAGTTAAGACAATTACAGCAGTCAGAACCAAAAAAAAAAAGTAATCAGAAAAAATAGTTTAAAAACTAATGGAAGCTCAAACTGAATAGCTAAAATTTCAGATTAAAAACTAATGGAGTCCTACTTAATTGCCTATATTCAGAAAGGTTCCCCCAAGAGATGGAAACACAATGAAAGGAGGGCAGCATGTAATGTCTGAATGAAGGATCCAGTGGAATGAATAGAAGCTATCTGGAAAAATTAGAAATGCATATACACCCAACTTCCAAAAATAACATAATTGTGAAGACAGATGTAAATCAAGTAAAATTTCACACACCCTCAAAGATCTATATCTCTATAAGTACAAAGATAATCATACACACCCTCTAAAACAGAAAAGAAAGATACATTAAACCATCAGGTGGATTTATGATATAATCTCCATCCTTTTAATAAGGATGCACTAATGAAGTTAGGTGGAGGTTTCAGCCTTATTAAAATTATTATTCAGAATTCAAAAACAGAAAAGTAAGATACATAGATTGCCATTAAAGCTTCCAATGATATATATGATCATGACAACCCTACCACTATTTTCGGTCATTGCTACATTATAGAAGGAGTGAAATGATCTATAAGACTAAATTTTCATGCTTTTAGCATATATACATTAAGAATTTAAAAATACATACTGAGGCAATTAGAAATTGGAGATAATCTAAGTATGAATGTATTGATGCACTCCATAGTGGAGGTAACCATATTACAGTGAAACCAAGAGAACGATAGTTCAGGGGCTTTTGTATAGAGCTCAGTGTACCATTTTCAGATCTATGAGACTCCTTAAATCCCTGAAGTAGGTTCAATTTGTATAGTTTCGAGGCTTTTGTATAGGCAGGAGCACTGAATCGTTGCCACTATATACTATACTATATGCAGACATCTTGTTTGTTTCGACAGAGTGCATATTCGTCATTGAGAAACACTATTTACTCGGTTGCTCGAATAAATAATTTATCTAATTAAATACGGAATTAGTCGACTGATAAATTAAGTAGCCGATCAATTCCGTACTGGGTAAGGTAAATGATTAATCCGGCCAATTGAGTAGACGTATTGAATTTCCCTTTAATTTTGTCTTTTTGCATAAGTCGCAGCGAACAGAAAAACTGTCGTGCCGAAGAATGTTTGTTCTTCATCAGGAGCATCAATTTTTTGTGCGATTCTTTGTTTGATTAATGATCATGTTTAGGATCTGAAATGTTCAAATTTTCATAAGCTTTTTTGTTCGTTTGCATGGGCTCTGAAAGCAGCTGTTGATCAATCTGCTATTTCTCAAATTTTTGGCCTTTCTGCAGGAGTTCCAAACTCCCACAAGTGGTCATGGAAGTAGGACTCTGATTTTGCTAAACGAAGAACATGTGTCCCATCACTACTTTGCCATACATGATAAGATTAACACCGGATAAATAAGACTGCATGCAGAGTGAAACAAAAAGGTCGAAGGATCTCAGAATCTGAGGTAGGAATACCCCACATGCATGTGTGGATACCTGCATCATGGAAATTTCTGATCTCCAAGTACTTCCATCATTTTGGGAACCCCCCTGTTGAACTGCAGGTTAATTCTAAACTAATAATGGGTCCTCTTTTATAGGGTCTAGGTAGTTGTCTAAGACCCAAAGAAACATCCATGGAAGGACATGTTTGCTCCCTGAAAGGACATGTTTGCTTGATCAGATCTATGTAGAAGATTTTGGGATTGGATTCAGAGGATAAGTTTGGTTTGGATGGTCTGACTTAATTTTTCCATTTGGAACGAATAAACCTGGAGATTAGACTCAAGCTGGTTTGCATAGCACTGTACCAGCTGAAGAGCAGCACAATTTGCACTGAGTTGGTCAGAGTCGAGTTGGTCTTGATGGGACCATCAGGTGGACTCAACTTGGTGACTTGTAAAGTTCCAAACCTGGTCCGACTGATGTGATATGGCACTTATTGGACTGATCAGGTAACCATGGGATATATGGCATCCAATGAGTGGGACATAATGGTGAAAGTATTTGTCACCTTTGAAAAGAAAAAAAAGGGAAAAAATGTTGAAATTGTTTGGTCTGCTGACGATCACAAAGTCTAAGAGATATCATGTTTGACTTGATGGTCATGGGTAACATCAAGGGTATGAGCAGTGTCCATGCCAAAGTGCCCATGGCTGTTACATATATTCTTGCTTGAGTTGTTTGTATGAGTTGAACAATTTAATTATATCACTTAAACATGCATGAAAAACCATGCCAGAACTCTGACTTTAAAAAATGAATAAATATTTTACCTATCTTTTGATATCAGTGATATAAATATATTAACAGTGTCAGAACCTCTAATCACCTTATAAGTTTGTTTTCGTATTCTGTGAACTATCTAATAAGGCTTAAAACACATTAAAAGATTAAGTACACTGGGTTTTCAGGATAGTAATTAAGTACACCATGTTTACCTATTAAAAGATTACATAACAGAGTCAGTTAATTGGAAACTGAACTCTTTATCTTTTGACACAGGGCAGTCCTCATCAAGTAAGAATAAAATGCCATGGTTATTATAATATGTTGCTCAGAATGCAGAGCCAGTTAACTTGAAACTAACATTCAATCAGATGAATAGAATTGTAGTTTAAGTGAAGACATACTATAAAAAAAAGATTCTAAAAGTATAATGTCTGTGTACATGTAAAAAATCTATAATATGTTTATAACAATATTACCTATATTAATATTATATAACAGAGCCAATTAAGTAGAAACTGAACTCTTAAAAATCGGGAAGAATTGGACACATTGAGGACATATCCAATTCAGTCTAGTAACTCTCTCAAAGAAATAAAATAGTTGCATAACAATCTATTATACATGCTTCAAGCATATGATGTTTCTTCATACTGCCACTTCACCTGATGCCTGGTCCATTGCCATTGTACACTGGTGATCACCATCTACACTATGGCTTAATGTTTGAACTGTTCCTGAGCCGGATACAATGCCTATCCAGAACTCCTGTTAGGGTATTGTCCTACTACTTCTCACTTTCCCGATTCACTATGCCTTCTATATGTTAAAGTTCTGAATTATGTTTTCCTACAGCAGTGTTCAGAATGCAAGTAAAATGCTGACTGTACATCAAAACTACATTTAGTGTTACTAAAAATTAAATGGGCAGAACATGTAAACTGTCAACAGATTTTTCAGTTGACAGTAAACATTGTCCTACTACTTCTCACTTTCCCTTTGATTCACTGTGCCTTCTATATGTTAAAGTTCTGAATTATGTTTCCTCTACAGCATTGTTCAGAATGCATATAAAATGCTGACATGTACATCAAAACTACATTTAGTGTTACTAAAAATTAAATGGCAGAACATGTAAACTGTCACAGAATTTTCAGTTGACAGTAAACATTAAAAACTCTCACCATTTGAGAGCTTAGGTGGCATATACAACAGCATGAACGGGGGAAATTTGGGGAAAAACCGTTGAGTACCTATCTGAAAATGGCGACTGTGAGTCTGCGACGGAAGGCTGCAAGCTCGACGATGCAAGCGCGAGGCACTTTTAATTGAGACTTCAAATCTTCCAAACTGGAAGAAAATGGACAAAAAGATCAGGCACAGAGAAGATATTGAAAAGGATACCACTGATAAATCTTAAACAGAACCAAGATAAGCAGTAATGTAGAGTAATTTGTACCAGTTAATGAAATAGATAGATAGCTAATTATCAGGCATATTAAATATATAATATATTGTTGATAAGGTGGCAATGTTTCAACTGCCACCCCATGCTGGTCATAAAACTGTAAAACATGAAATACCAGGAACATAACCATAAATCAAATTATGTGAAACATGGAGCTGTGGCAACAACGTCTATGTACAGACAACTCCAAGAGTATCAGAGGCAGCATCAACTTCACAATTAGATCAGGAAGCAGACAGCAGAACTCCTCAAATGAGTTTTCTGGTATTGCAAAGCAGGTTGCCGCCGATCAATTACCCTTGTAGTAATGACATGCCCATCATGATATCAAGCAAAATATGACCAATGAATAAAACTGCCATGGCATGCTCAGAGTACATAGAAGTTTAAACAGTGCAAATACCACTTGTATTGGGAGTTCTTTTGCAGGAAATGTTTATTGCTCATGGTGCATGTTAATCATATAAGAAAATTCATGGCAATCTTTTAGATCAGGTCCACCAGTTGGAAATATTAAAAAGCCTGGACAAAAAATCTGAAAGCAGGAATGGCAGTTTCCCTAAGACATTTAGTGGATTTGCACTGACCTGTTAATTAAAGTTTAAAAGGTATTGTATGCTCCTTGATCTGCTCCAGATGCCTAAAAAAGAAAGCACTTAAAAATTAACCTCCCAATCATCGATTAAATACAGAAAATCCTAAACACTTAAAACCTAAAAATTCGGGAGGATCTATGATGGGTGTTAAGGGAGAGAAGGTATAAAATAGACAGAAAATCTATATAATAGACAATTATAATATCAAGGGTATCTTTTGAGTACACATAAAGTATGAGAATTCTTTTCCAGCATAAAATCTTGTTTTTGAAATTTTGCAGGGTGTACCTTTTCACAATGCTTATTATTATTATTCTTTGTCATAAAATAATTAATATCTTTTCTGATACTTTGGACTTATTATTCTTTTATGATCTTTGTTACTCATTCTTTTATTTTGGGAATGAGAAGTTCCCTACAACAGTGCTATGTTTCCCTCTTTTTATACCAACTAAAATCTAGAAAACCTCAAAACATACATGAATGACCTGACAGTGCCATGGATGTTATCAAGCTACTGTCAGTACTATAGATATATATAAGCTCAAACAGAATATAGTGTATAATTCCACTTGACATTTATTATTAAATCTAGTTACTGCTTTTATCTTTGCTCTTAGAAAAAGTTGTGACTGCTAGTGGTCTGTCCTATAATTCTGTTTAAAAGAAAGGAACCATGTTATTAGACAATTATTTGACATTCCTGTCTGAGCATAAGCAAGATTGACCATTCCATAACACTCCACAGATGTTGGGTTCTGGAAGTGGCATGCTCAGGCACTGGCCAGGGCATGCTCAGACAGGAATGGCAGCAGCAGCAATGATGGCACCCAAATGTGGGGGTGGGCTGGGAATTATATAATACATATACACACACAGGTGCTTCATATTTATGGTTTTAAGAAAATATGTGGAATGTCTTCAGCTGGTTCTGGCAAATTCAAACTTCCTTATTTGTATGGCAGTGTTTTCTTGAGAAAATCTACAGTGGTCTGTCTCATATCATGCTTGTGGTGAAAGGAAGTTTGGTTCTATGTTGGAGGCTTCCTTGTCTTCTATCTTTAAGGACCTTGAGCTTGGATGACCTCTTATTGGTCGAATGGCTTGAATCATTTGCATATAATACTTCAGAGGGTTATTAATTTATAGAAGATGAAGTAATTCCAACTATGCAACTAAAAATCAGAAGATGAAGTAATCATCTTCTGATTTTCATCACATAGGATGACAGTGGGATTATCAACACATTAAGCTAATCTAAAGGTGCTCTGATGACGTGCTCTGTTTTAATCACATAGGTGCATGCTTCAATCTAAAGGAAGACAAATCATATGAATCAACTCTTCAATAATCAAGTGCATATACATATATTTTTTCAGACTACATTGCCTTGATGATATTTCAGTTTTCTAAATAAAAAACCACTTAGAAGTAAAAAAAAAACGAAGATATGATGTCTTTTCTATCTATCTGATGCCTCCTCTGGGTGCATGCTTCAATCTAAAGGTCTTATCAACACATTAAGCTCCCTTTAGTCCTGCTAATAACCATCTCAAAATCAAAACATTAAAGTTTTAAAATTTACTTGCTCCAAGACTCATTAGTGTAGAATCAAATATGTATGGATCATCTATTTACAGGAAATGTCAAATTCCTATAAACATCAGCAAGGATAAAATAACATATATGTTTTTTTAATATATGCATCTAAATAAGATTTACATATATGCATATTTGATTTGGGATTGACTTGGGATTGACTTAGTATATGCCTACTTACAGTTTCTGAATGAATAATGGATGAGACCCTATAAGCTCCAAACCACCTGCCTGAAAGAAAATAAAATCTGAATTGAGGAAGACATCATATGAATCAACTCTTCAATAATCAAATGCATATACATATATTTTCTCAGGCTACATTGCCTTGATGATATTTCAGTTTTCTAAATAAAAAAGACCACTTAGAAGTCAAAAAAAAAACGAAGATATGATTTCTTTTCTATCTATCTGATGCCACTAAAATTTGATGGCAAATCCCTGAATATGGTGGATATTATATAAACTTTGATGCCTTGAATAACATTCAAAATTAAAGATAACCCATCATCTGTCCTATAATTCTGTTTAAAGAAAAGGAACCATGATTATTAGACATTATTTGACATTCCTGTCTGAGCATAAGCAAGATTGACCATTCCATAACACTCCACAGATGATGGGTTCTGGAAGTGGCATGCTCAGGCACTGGCCATGTCATGCTCAGACAGGAATGGCAGCAGCAGCATGTGGCACCCAATGTGGGGTTGTGGGCGGGAATAACATTCAAAAAATTAAAGAATAACCATCATCTGTCCTATAATTCTGTTTTAAGAAAAGGAACCATGATTATTAGATAATTATTTGACATTCCTGTCTGAGCATAAGCAAGATTGACCATTCCATAACACTCCACAGATGATGGGTTCTGGAAGTGGCATGCTCAGGCACTGGCCATGGCATGCTCAGACAGGAATGGCAGCAGCAGCAATGATGGCACCCAAATGTGGGGGTGGGCTGGGAATTATATAATACATATACAACACACGTGCTTCATATTTATGGCTTTAAAGAATCTGTGGAATGTCTTCAACTGGTTCTGGCAAATTCTCAAAATCAAAACATTAAAGTTTTAAAATTTTATTGCTCCAAAAGACTCATTAGTGGAGAATCAAATATGTATGGAGCATCTATTTACAGCGAAATGTCAAATTCCTATAAACAACAGCACGGATAAAAAACATATATGCATCTAAATAAGATTTAAAAATTGTTAAGAGAACATTGTTAAGATATATATGCATCTAAATAAGATTTAAAAAAAATATAGGTGACTGAAGCTTCTGATAGAATAAGATGGATGATTAAGATATAGAAAAAGGTAATCTTTTTTACTTCTATTTTCCAGAATCTCTGCCACCACACGCAGAGTGGTGTAGGAATCTGGGACAATGGTGGCAGTGTGGTCGGGGAGGGGGGATGGTGTGAAGCAGTCAGGGAGGGAGGGGTTTGTATGCGCATAAATTTACTTGTGTTTGTATTTTGCAAAAAACACATCAAAGGAGAAGGGGACGTACGTGGGCGCGACGATGGGGGATCGTTGGGGGACGATGCTCCTGGTGCTGCTGGTCGCCGCCTCCTGGGCGGTGTCGGGCGCGGCGCGGTACGTGCCGACTGTCGAGGGACGACGCGGATGTGACGGAGGAGCTGCGACGCCGGGGAGTATGCGAAGGGGGCTCTTCCTGCTGGATAAGTCGAAGCAGGTGGTGAAGACGGAGGCCGGGGAGTATGCGAGGGCGAGGGCGAGGTTGTTCGCGCAGGGAAGGGCGAAGTGAGGTATGGGAACATTTTTCAGAAGGAGGAAATTCATCAAAAATTAGGAAGGTTTGGGTAGAACATAAGGAGGTTTGGTTTGCGGAAGGTCTGGCTAGATCGTAAGGAAGGAACGCGGAAGAGGCGGGCGCGCTGGGCTTCCTGGTTTTGAGGAAAGTTTGATTTTTTGCATCGCGGGAGGGAGAAAGAGGTGGGCGCGCTGGGCTTCCTGGTTTTGAGGAAAGTTTGATTTTTTGCATCGCGGGAGGGAGAAAGAGGTGGGCGCGCTGGGCTTCTTGGTTTTGAGGAAAGTTTGATTTTTTTGCATCGCGGGAGGGAGAAAGAGAAAAGAGGAGAAAGGCTTTTTGGCATCGCGTGAGGGAGAAAGAGAATAGAGGAGGAAGGCCATATAACAGTTTTGCGGATGTACATAGGCTGTATGACTGCCACATGTACATCTAGAACTGAGTTTTATAAAATAGTATAGATAGTATATATATATAATATATACATAGGGAGAATTAATTTTAGGTCCCTGACAGGGATCTGACATCATTTCAGGTCCCTGTCAGCTTTTCCCAAGTCATGCGGTCCTTGCTTTATGCAGGACTTATTTTTAAGTCCCTGCTTTTTGTCCCCGTTATCCTTCTCCATTCTCAAGTGTGTAACCGTTATCCCAAAAGTGTGTAACTTGTTACCCAGTTACACATGTAACTGTGTTACCCAGTTACCTAGTATATACTTACACAGTTACACATGAATTAGTAACTATAAGAAATTTTATAAGTTTGTAACTCTATAATTAGGACTTACCTAATTACATAGTTACTAGTTTTAGAAGGATTTACCTAATTATTTTATAACTGTTATTCCAAAAGTGTGTAAGTACGTACTTACACAGTTATATATAATCCTGTAATTGTGTAATTGTTACCCATTTACACATGTAATTGTGTTACCCAGTTACACTGTACATACTTACATAGTTACACATGAACTATGTAACTACATAGAAATTTTATAAGTTTGTACTCTATAATTAGGGCTTACATAATTACATAGTTACATAGTTTTAGAAGGATTTACCTAATTATTTTATACCGTTATCCCAAAAGTGTGTAAGTACGACTTACACAGTTACATATAAATCATGTAATGTGTAGCTTATCCAGTTACACATGTAGCTGTGTTACCCAGTTACACATGTAAGTATGAAATTACATACTTACACAGTTACACATGAAACTATGTAACTACATAGAATTTTATAAGTTTGTAACTCTATAATTAGGACTTACCTAATATATAGTAACATAGTTTTAGAAAGATTTACCTAATTATTTTAATTCGTAATATATCAAAAGTGTGTAATGCGTAAGTACGTACTTACACAGTTACATGTGTAACTGGGTAAGTATGTAATTCTGTAACTGTGTAACTTACCCAATTACACATGTAAGTATGTAATCATAAGTATGTAATTCTGTACTATGTAACTTACCCAGTTATACATGTAAGTATATGTAACGCCTGGAAATTTTAATTGTACAAATTATGATAATATGGTCATTATACATTGATTGACATTAAATTGAAATAATTAGAATTTAGGCTTAGTTAGTGGTAATATACGTTACATCAGTGTCGTACACAGAGGTGCGCGCTCCGACAGGGCGACACCGAAAAACTGTAACGAAATAAAAATCCAAGTGCAACCATAATTTTTAAAAAATGTGGAGATATCAGAAATGTAAATATCCAAATTTGTTGACGTACGGATTTCGAGATTAAGCCGATGTAACTTTTTTCGGGCAATTTAACCCCTGTGTAAATAAAATATATAAAATTAAACTAAAATTACCATAATTTGTAAACCTATCACATTAGTATATGGTTAAAAAATTAACATAACGGAGACGTTTGAATATATAAAAATGTGGACAATTGGACCGCCGAATTATTCTCCAATTACGGTGGGAAATTTTGAGATTTTGGACAAAGCTATGTGTCGACATGGCCAAATCTCAAAAATTCTGAACCTCTCAATTTAACCTGCTCCATATTTAAAACATTGGTTAGTTGTAGCAAAGTCTATCAGTTCTTTCCTGTGAAAATACCAAAAATCCAATAACGAAAGGAAAAAAAATTGTATTGGCCATAATTTTCCATTAGATGTCTTGTAAGTTGTAACTAGGAAAATACCAATTACCCATGCACAAAGGGTTGCGGGAACCTCTCGGGGTCTTCTATCTTGCGCACGATAACTAGCAGTTCTCTTATAACTATTGGCTATTTTTGAGGCTAGCCCCCCTATTGCTTCCTTTAGTGATTTGAGCTTGTGCATAGGGGTGACAGTGTGTATCTGGTTCCCAAGTCCCAATGAACATCACTGTCCTCGAGATGCTCTTATACTCTTGGCCATTTCTTCAGATTTCCTGGGGCGGCATTATACTCATCTCACATTTTCTTTATACCTCTTGCTCATACTGTTTTAGAGCTTTGGTCATACATCAATACATATAGAGAACATGTGGACAACACAAGGCTTTATGCGTATTATACACAATGCAACGCTCATATCCAGTCCCTGCCAATATGGATCAAGCGCTTTTATTAGCCTGCTATAGCAATTGGAATGGTCTATGCCACAAGTGAATACTTGCAAAGACATGGGTACCTCTTTCTTGATATTTGCCACATCAGAATTTCTGGGATTTGGCCCTGTCGACAACATGGCTGTCGACAGGTGCGGGACCAAAATTCTCAGAAATTCTCAACTGTAATTGGATAATAATTTGGCTGGTCTAATTGTCTATTTTTTATATTCAAACGATGTCCGTTTATGTTAAGATTTAACCATAGATTAATGTGATAGGTTTACAAATTATGGTAATTTTAGTTTAATTTTTAGATTTTATTTTACACAGGTGTTAAATTATCCGAAAAATAGTTGCGTCGGCTTAATCTCGAAATCCGTACGTCAACAAATCTGGATATTTATATTCTGATATCTCCACATTTTTCTAAAAATTATGGTGTCTTCGGATTTTTATTTCGTTACAGTTTTTCGGTGTCGCCCTGTCAAAGCACACACCTCTGTGTACGATACTAAGGTACGTATATTACCACTAATTAAGTCTAAATTCTAATTATTTCAATTTAATGTCAATCATAATGTATAATGACCACATTATTCATAATTTCTTACAATTAAAATTTTCCGGGGCTGTGTACGACACTAAGGTAACGTATATACCACTAATTAAGCCTAAATTCTAATTATTTCAATTTAATGTCAATCATAATGTATAATGACCACATTATTCATAATTTCTTACAATTAAAATTTTCGGAGCGTTACATATACTTACATGTATAACTATGTAACTATGTAATTAGGTAAGCCCTAATTATAGAGTTACAAACTTATAAAATTTCTATGTAGTTACATAGTTTCATGTGTAACTGTGTGAGTATGTAACTGGGTAACTGGGTAACACAGTTACATGTGTAACTGGGTAACAAGTTACACAATTACAGGATTTATATGTAACAGTGTAAGTACGTACTTACACACTTGGGATAACAGTTATAAAATAATTAGGTAAATCCTTCTAAAAACTATGTAACTATGTAATTAGTAAGCCCTATTTATAGAGTTACAAACTTATAAAATTTCTATGTAGTTACATAATTTCACGTGTAACTGTGTAAGTGTGTAACTGGGTAACACAGTTACATGTGTAACTGGGTACAAGTTACACACTTTTGGGATAACAGTTACACACTTTGAGATAACGGGGGAGGATAACGGGGACAAAAAGTAGGGACTTAAAAATAAGTCCTGCATAAAGTAAGGACCGCATGGCTTGGAAAAAACTGACAGGGACCTGAAATTGATGTCAGATCCCTGCCAGGGACTGAAATTAATATTCTCCCTAAATATAATTACACTACAACAAACTTAGTCTATAGTAACGGTTTATACTTACTGTTTAAAATTTCGTAATATTAAATTAATCAGTCATTACAATTTTTATTTTTGAGTGTCAGTTTTGTGGATTCTTCTATATATATATTATTAATATAAGGTGACATTTTTTAAAATAAAAAGATATGTAAAAACTGTAGGTATATTACACCCCCCCCCTTAAAAATCTCGCCCACAGCCCCCATCATCCATGACACCCTCACCCTCTGCTCTCTTTCCCAGTTCCCACTCTGCGCTCTCATCTCTCTCCCTCTTGCACAAAACGCACCCCCCATTTCGGCATTTCCGATCGTGGGATCCCGCTGGCCACTTGGACGAAGAGCAACGCTCTCGCGCCGCCGCCAAGCCCCCACCCCCACCACCGCCGTGGCCTTCCTCCCACCTACGGCAGTGGACTCGTCTCTCGCCCTCGCCCCTGCCTCTGCCCCCGCCTCAAGACTGCCCCCCTGCCCGCCGTGTGTGGTCATGGTCGCATCTCCTCGACGGCGGTTTCCCCCTCTGGTGCGGTGGACGTGGACGACCGGGCGGCCTTGGAGCGGTGCTTTGCGGCGGCCCTCACTCGTCATCGTCGGTGAGAGCTCAGTGTGTGTGTGTGTGTGTTCTTATTTTTTTTCTAGTTCTTTTTTGGGTTTTGGTTGTGCTGGTGGTGACTAGCGAGGTAGATCTGGTAGAGCAGAGTCTCTTTGTTTGTTTGTTTGTTTGTTTTTTTTTTTTTTTTGCTTTCTGTTCTGATCGCTCTCTTGAGCTTCGCCTACTTCCTCCTCCTCCTCCACACTCTCGTGGCAGATCAGGGAATATCAGATGCAGAGAAAGCCAGAAAGATGGAGAAAGCCACGGGTAACATGAGGGATTTTGCAGGGCACGACCAGATCTCTGGCGAGCATGAGCTGGGTGCCAGCGGGGCTTCTCCAAGCAAAGCAGCGGCTGACGAGCAGACCAATCGGTG
The DNA here is from genome assembly GCA_014218235.1 of Colocasia esculenta. Taxonomy (NCBI): domain Eukaryota; kingdom Viridiplantae; phylum Streptophyta; class Magnoliopsida; order Alismatales; family Araceae; genus Colocasia; species Colocasia esculenta. The sequence goes on along the minus strand of JACBKR010000066.1, from coordinate 26,864 downwards.
CCGTTGAGTGTCGTTAGCATCGTCACAGGTAGGCAATCCTCCCTCCCTCTCTGGATTAATGATTCTTTTTCCGATGCTTGTGATTCCATCTACCATCTATAAGGAGAATTGCAAAGATTTTACATCAGTTACCCTCCTATATTTCTTTTACTTTTTTTTTCTAAGATGTGTTTATTAAACACTTCTCATCCTCTGATTTTAATATTTTTTCCCCACTTGCTTGATAAATTCTCTGTTGTCAATTTGCTGCAGATGAGAAGACGACGAGATCCAAAGGGCTTCATTCGACGGATTTTTACAATCAATCTGAAATGAGTGTAACCCGAACACTCTGTTTCTCTTGTCCATTTAGAACATTAGAGTTTTTATTTTTTCTTCTTTCTACTGAAAGGGAACTTTAGATTTTTTTTTCTACTATTTTGTGCGAAGGCAAGGACAGTTTGCATGATCCTTTTTCTGTTTTATTGCAATAAAAATCATAACTGTAGCATACCTCTCCTCCATGGAGAAGTGTGAACCATCATATTCAATTACTCTGTAGTTTGTACTTTGAACATCATGTAAAGGAGATAGTTACAAGAGGAAACTAGGTTGTATAATGCTGAGAAAGAAAGATTATGTTCCTAGAAGGAAACTAATGTTTGCATTTGGTTATTTCTATTCATTTTATTTGAGAAACGATCGTCCATGAAACTTCTGCCATGACTTTCCTATCAGCTACGGTTGCATATCTTCTAGCATACCATATCTGGTGACAGTGATCCACAATTCCATGTGGGAAAATGTTGTCATGGGATTGCGTTCTTTTCTCTTTATTCAGTTTATTTTCAAGATACGAAACTGTTAGCTTTTCATCTGCATATCAAATTTGATTTTGCACATACCCTCTCTTTCTGCGGTAAATTCCAAGAAACATCATCTGCATGTTTATTTCAGGTCCTTAATGGCAGCCCTTACAATAGAAAGTGTGATGTCTATAGCTTTGGCATCTGCTTGTGGAGATATACTGCTGTGACATGCCATATCTTGATCTCAGCTTCTCATCGGCAGTTGTTCGTTAGACGGCCGCATTTACTTGTTTCATGGTGGTGATCCTCCACTAAGACATAATAACTCTCTTGACCTTACACAACTTGAGGCCTGAGATACCACAATGTTGTCCAAATTCATTGGCAAATGTGATGAAGAGGTGGTGGATGGAAATCCAAATAAACGACCGGAGATGGATGAGGTAGTGTCCATGTTATTCGCTCGCTGGAGCAGTTTCAGATTTGCATGGTCATGAAGCAAATATGGAAATGTCCTTCATGGAAGTTCGTTGTAGAGTTCTTTTGCCAGGCAAAAATATGTTAGAACAAGCCCCTGGTGAGTTAATTGCTTGTATCCTATATATCTCAGTGGGAGCAGGGCGTGGCGTTTTTTGAACTGGCCAGGAATGCTTTGGTGTTGGTATATGATATGGATAATTTTTTATGGTGCAAGGGTAGACTTCCTCGGGACATTTGGTTTGGAGGTGCACCAACAACTGCTTACTGGTCCGTTTGAGGGGCAAGTGCTAGTGAAGGATGTTATTAATAATCCTAATCATGATGCTTGGAGTTTCTAGCCCTTGGACAACCCAGTTATTGTTGCTGTTCGGAATTATTGCTTATCCTCAGATAATGAGTACTATGATTTTTCTCTATGGACATTTCTGATAAGGATCTATAGTTAAAATTCCCCTCTGATGAGAACCTATAATTAATTTATCCATATATATATCCATTTAATCTCATCTGTTTGTTAAGAGTGAAATTGCAGGAAAATTCTGGGATTATCTATCATCTATCTGGTGTTATCAGTTTCATACTAATTTGGTCCATATATATGGAAGGCTATGTGTTCTAAAAATTTGGTGGGGTATATATGGACTAACCCTCGTATCTCCTTTCAGCGGATAGTCTTAGATTTGCAGGTGGTGTTTCAGAACAAGCATTTCAAGGGTGACTTGACTAATGTAGGTATGAGCTTATTTCTTCATATTCTTGTTTAATGTCCAGTGCAACTTCATACATAGGTTATGTTAAAATTTTATTGGTGATTAGGATGTTATTTTCTTATTTTTTTGTGAATGTCTACTTCTAAACAATACAGATACAATGAGGTGGCCACATCATCATTGTAGGAAAAACTTAAAGATCAGAAGATGACATAACCATCCTCCCCTAGTCCCGCAATTGCTACAGCTAATGATGCATATGCACGTGTATTTGGCAAGGATCAAGGAGGACGTATTCGTGGAGTTGGCATAGGTCCAACCCAAAAATCTTTGTGGGGTGTTGAAACATATCAATCACAAAAGAATGAGGAGAATATTCAATTAGCTAAAGTTGTGAAAGAATTGGCAGACAAACTCTAGGGGATGCTGTGGGCAGCCACATTGCTTGGTTCAAAGACTATGTAAGTGGTCTTTGAATGGATGGTATCAGGTATTGGTATGTAAGTGACCTTTAACCCATATTTGGTTACCATATGATTTCTTTTGTGTTTGTGTATGTCTATAATAGGTGATGTCTTTGCATAAATGTGTAGCAGATATACATTACAGATTCAACATTATTTTATTCTTATGTCCACATTCCTTTCTTGCATAATGTGGACATAAGTTTTCAGTAAGTTGTTGGTAGTTTGTATACATGAATTGAAGAAGTTACGGGAACATGCCTTCACCACCTTTCTTTCTTCTTTTACTGATTGATTTAAGGTACTGTTCAGTTTAATCATTTGACTGGGTAATCAAATGGATTAACTAAAATAACAGGAAATGATATGTAGCAGTGACACCTGAACATATTTCTTCAGATTATGGTGATGTATCTTGACTTGGACACTAGTTAAAATAAAAGGAAATGATTGTAGCTTCAAATGGGTCCACAAGAAGCAGCAAGAAAGTGGGGGAGATACTCCTTGGCCCCCAGTTCCACTACCCAGTTGCCCAAATCTGAGGTAAGAATGGAAAAAAAAAACCCACCTTTCTAGTTCTGAGCTCCTTTCTCTGTTCCCAAATTCTGCTCCTTGTCAACAGATTTCCATTGTGTATATTTTTGAGATGGAATAATGGATTTGGAATAGTCCAAAAGAAGAAAAAAAAGTTCTGGAATGGTGGCTTGGGAGGTGATATTGCAGACCCGGGGACAGGAGAAACAAGGGTTCTCCTATTTCCATGCTCTGTTGAATGACAAAAAGAAGAGTTCTCTTTTTGATCATGGGACATGTCATTTTGCTGTGCACTACTACATTTGCCAGGATTTTCATACTTAAGTTTGAGTTCCCCTGTAAACAGTCAGTAATTGGCCACTGCAAAAGGACCATGAATCAATATCATATAGAAGATAAATATGCAGAACCCTATGCCACATCATTATGCTATGGTGGGAGGGTAGTATCGAAGTGATATGGCATACAGTTTGAGGGAACAATGCACTGATCTCATACCACCAGGGCATACAACGTTGAGTACCTGTAGATGAACTCCATGGTTATGATGGAGCTGACTTGATGAAGCATTGGAGATCAAATTGACCATCTGGAGTGGACATATTTCTCCTCCATCCTATATGTGTTTGTAAATTTTCCACTCTGCTTTGAGGTAAGTCTGAACTTATTGATGGTACGCATACTATTGTCAACCGTATGGAAATAATTTTAGACTTGTTATCTATGTGTTAAAGGACCTCCGACAGTGGAGTAAATACATCTTGATGGTGTGCTTACTCTTTTCAGTTATGTGGAACTACTTTCAATCAAGCTATGTGTTTTTATGTTGGTAGTGAGATCTATGGCCTCTTGTTGTTAATCTCTTTTCATAGCCAAAATAGCATCATCAAAGGATAACAAGCAAAAGTAATTAAATATTTTGACAGTAGGCACATTATTAGATGGCATTATTTCCCATCTCTGTTCTTACCAATAGCATTCTTCTTCTGTTTTAATTGCATATGGATGTAGTAGAAGTAATATGTCTTTTACATGTTATGATCACATATTTTTCTAATGGTATTAGAGTTTCAGTATATGTCAGAAGGGTGGTGAGAGCTGCGTTGGACACCGCAGTGAAGGATCATCAAGTCTCAGCCGCTGCACAGTTTTCGAGAGGAAATCAACCTGTTCAGCTGCTACATTGTCAGTTTTTTGAAACTCATTTTGAGATCAAATCTTTTTGTTGGCAATATATCAACTTGACCAAATGATTGATGAACAATGCTTTTTTGTACATACGACAAAAACTTTTGTGAATATTTCTTATGCAATGGATAGAATGATGATTATCATGTATTGCCTTTTCTTGTGGTTGACAAATGATGCATGTATAGGTGGATCAATGATGGAGGTATATATGATTGGATATAATGCAGGCGATTACATAAAATTATGTATTATCATAAAATTATATTGTGAGATAGATGAAAATTGATAGTAAAAGTGAATAGATTTATCACTATAGCTATGAAATATTTATTGATATTGTTATTGTAATAAAAAATTATTACGGTTTAAATTTTACAGTTCAAAGTGTAACAATTGTAAATAAAAAAAAATAAATAATTACAGTTTTATATTATATTTATTTACGGTTATTTTGTGTAAGTATAAATCTTACACTTACGGTTTAAATCGATGGTAACACTTATAGTTGACAACCGTAGGTAGACCTATAACATCAATTGATACGCTATCGCTTTATAGTCGTAAGTAATTTTGTAATATATATCTTTACTTACGAAATTTACGTAACACTTACGGTTTTTGTCGTAAGTACAGTCTAATTTTGTTGTAGTGTTAGGGTCATTTGATATTGTTGCTGATATCCCAAGATGTTATTACGGTGGTCCCGCGGGTTGTAAATAAAGCCTAATTAGTTTTTTAATTTTTCTGCTGAAAGAACGAGTTTCTAATTAGTCATATTGTGTACTGGTAGTTGTCAAAATTGCTTTATATATATATATATGACACTTTTATATTCAATTTTGATTTTAATGTGCATCAAAACCATCACACACTTGCCTGCTCACTCTCTATTGAGAATCACTTTTTTAATCTCTCTCTCTCTCTCTCTCTCTCTCCTCTCTCTCTCTCTCTCTCTCAGCTGGTGCACATACATTTATATTATATACTAGCTCTATATAGCAAGTTTTTAGATTTGAATATTTTTTATATATTTATATATTTAAAAGTTTCTGTACTTATTTCAAAAGAAAATCAAATAGCATAAGTAAAAGCACCTTAAAAGAACCTTCCCCTTTGATATGACAAATCTGTGAGAGAGTATCTCTAGATAATTTGAAATATTTTTCAATATTACTGTTATAACTCTATAATCTATACTATCATATGAAAATTTTCAAGAAATACGGCACAATATTTTCATTGTGATACGATAGCTGTCCAAAAGCAATTCAACTAGGATAATTACAAGCTAGCACCATATCAAATAATTATTTCTTCGTGACAGGACAATGATGTGGATAGTGCAGGACAATTCAAGTAGCGAATCTCTCCACGTCTCCCCCTTCTCTCTTGTATATATTTCCTTAAAATACCATATTTATAATCACATATCTGAATTAATTTATAGATTGTCAAAGTTACAAATAAGAAATAGTTATGTTTTTTTTTGGTAATTGAAATAGTTATGTTCATGCAAATGCAAAGTTAATTTTGTACAGATGAGAAAAGCATCACTGTTTTATTAACTGTTTATTCTCTCTCCTCTCTCTCTCTCTCTAAGCATCTTTCTCTCTCTTGCCTGGAATGAAGAATTTCTGTCTGTCTCTCTCTCTCTCTTATATGCATCTCCACTCAAATAGGAGTCGTAGAAGATCTACCTCCTCTTTTAAATGCAAACGACTCTTATTTAGACAATCCCACGCACTACGTAACGTATACCTTGCAAAACCAAATTTGCATCCGAGATTTGGAACTTATAGTGCATCTACCTTTGGAAGTTTTAAATTAACCAGATATCATTGGGATGCCTATGATACGTTTTCCATGAATATTCGATTACGGGTATATACTCGAACGAACGAACGACAATATTGGGCCTAGCTATAATGGATAAATACCCGGCCGGAGGGTCTAAATTAGCCCAAATTAGTCACATCTAATGGTCAAAGGGCTCGTCACTTGCACTTTCCGACATGGGACGGTGGCCCCTCCAAATCCTGTATTTTACCATTGTTTCCTTGGGAATACTTCCGAATCCTGTTTGGCATATTATATATGATCTACACATGTAATCAGCTTATTCAAGCCAACAGTACTGGACAGTACGCTTGGAGAGGTCACTATATGAGAGTACAGTATGGATGATCCCATCAACTACTCATGCATCTCTCCTTAACAAGAGCATTAACAACGTCATTAGTACTCGTGGCCTTTTCGTCATTACGCGCGTTCACATGCTTTCCTTCAAACCATTGTTATGGTTTGGAAATGGCATGTTGCCATCATATCATTAGCGTCTTTGTAATGGTGAAGTATTAAAAGATTGAATGGAACATAATCTACAACTAGTGGCTCTACCTACTACTCTCTTTTGTTGTGTACCGTGGAAGGATACACTACTAATTTGCAAGTTCATGCCTTTGATTTCTGACAGAAGTATATATATATATTAGATAACTACCCGTGCGATGCACGGAAAATTTTTAGATTTAAATATATCTTAATTTATATATATATATATATATATTAGTAAGATTAAAAAAATTTTAAAATGATATAAAATTATTACGGATAGTCATTTCTTAGTTGTATAAAACTGTAAGTAATTATCTTACCATTGGTATTTTTAGACTTGTTTTGGAAGATTTAGTAAGATTTTAAAAATTATAATGTGTAGTCATTTTTAGTGGTATAAAACTGTAATTTTTTTAAAAAAAATGTGCAAGATTGAACATTTCGAGTTTAGAAAGTTTCTTCACAACTTTAGGTGAGAGACTTGCCTTATTAAAATAGGTGCATTAAAGGAGTGAGGTAGGAGATGTATTTGTGAGTTTTGGCGAGAATAAATTTGTCCTGGTGTTGCCACGTGGCAGCCCCAAAACTGAGAATTATAATATTAGTATAGATACTTTCTACAGGATATTATGGGGTACAATTGTGCCTTCAAAGTCAGTTAGCAAGATCATCTAATCCACTTGTTAATTAGATGCATATTTTTGGATACTAGAGTACTATTCTCCAAAAATATTACTCAGCAGATGTTAAATAATTTAGGAATTTTTACACATAAATTATTTTTACAAAAAGAATTGTAAATCTCTCATCTTTGTTAAAACATTGTTAAACCTATCATTGTACAGTGTATCATGTAAAGGCCAAAAATGTCATGTTATCTAGAGCGTTTGATCTCTATATGATCTTTTAAATTTGTTGACAGAGGAAAACATTGTTAAAATAGTTGGGGGCCTCAAGCGTAGTCCTAAGAGAAAATTGTGGGTGTGAAGTTCCAAAAGTGATTTACATCCTCCTATCTCCAAATTCTCTCTTGTAAGAGTGAGTCAAGGCTTTCTTCTATCCTGCCACCTCCAAAGAGGTATGGCCTCGCTGATTTCTTATTTTTATAGTTGTAGCGAAGCTTTGATTCTCCATAATCAAAAAGAGAGAAAGTTACCTTGTCAACATAATAAAAAAATATTATTACTTGTCAAAATGACATAACACTATCCACATTCTACCTAGGGCTAGGGGAAGTTGGAGGGTCAACTAGGGATAGAGTAGTCTTGGATATAGGTCGACACGTTTTTTGACTAAATCTGTCTGGCATGAGAGCTATCTTGTCACCTTTATCAAACTCCAGAATTGCAAGAGCATGCTGTGCAATAAGTGTTGTCGTGTTTTGCCATGGCAGAGGCATGTCTAGCTATCGATCTAGCCATTGTTTTGGTGCCACAGGGGTGAGTCTCGGAGCCATGGCTTAGTCAGCCTTTCAATCACGGCTTCTAAAGTTTCGCCTTTGATGATCGATAGATTGTCAAGCGATGATGGACCTAGCTAAGAGGTGCTCCTACTCATTTTGATCAGCTGTCTTTTGAGGCCTTAGAAGTCTAACAAATTAGGTTTTCATGGTGCTAACAAACACTTTTAGAGAAGCTATGGGGATTCAAGCACCAATGAGCTGCAACCGCTATTCTTTCCCTTATGGATTTGGGTAATGGACTATTATATTCCTCCTCTACATAATATATTGCAAAAGTTACTATATATATATCCAGTTAACCAATGTTTCGTCTAACATATGGAGATAAATGACAAAATCATTCATGATTAATAGTAATTAGTTATTCCCTTTTTTCTTTTGCAACGTAAGGAAAGATATTTTTATTAGGATATATCGAACTAACGAGAATAATAAAACTTGTGTGAAATATTCGTTTTTTTAAGGAAAGATAACCATAGAGCAAACGAGAGATTTATTTTTTTAAAAAAATTGTAACGATGGTTTACATGAAAAATCTGAATAATTTTATTTATTAACCAGGGGAGGAGAACCATATCCCACCCCCAACATTCTTTTCTCTAACCCACATGGAGAATGGGACATTCCAGTGCAATGCCAAACTTTGAGACATGTTACACCATTGATCACCAACAATCATCTACTTTAATTTCTATACCTTTGGCCTCACCAATTTCTCCTACAAACAAATTAAAGAATAACCAACATGTTCTTCTTATGACTAATTTAACCCACAAGGAAAAAGAAAGGCTTGGAGAAGTTTCATGTTTAAACTATATGTAGTACTGTTAGGTCCAAGCGGAGCCTCTCGTCTCCTCCCCCAGGAAATGCCTTCCTTTTGTAAGATTAATATTAATGTCCATGGACCCGTAGTCCATTGGTTGGATTAGTGCATTGGAACAGTGCATCAAACTGGGGCCTCGATGGCAGACTTGTTTCGTTTGGTATGCAATTGGGACTAGCTTCGATGTTGCGCACTACAATATGGCCTTGATTAGTCAGTATCAAACGATGTTGATTGATCCATCTAGCTGAGCCCATTTATCGAATTCTCCTACTCTTTCTGATACCCGAGAGTTTCTCAAATGGGAAATTTCTGATAAGAAATTTTAGTATATAACAGATATTAATTATATTTTTTTTTCTCTCCTATAGGAGGTAGTGAATGTGACTTTGGAATTCGGAGTTGAACCTTCAGCTTCTAGGTCAATTGGGTATGTTGTACGTATCATTATATCACATGTAATCGCTCCTTTTCTAAAGAGTTTGACTTAGCTGAGGATCCCGGTTGGGTCGATCAGTTAGAACTCTTGCTTAAAAGTAAGAGGTCTCGAGTTCGATTTCTGGGGGGGGGGGGGGAGATTTACTGATTTACATGCAATCTTCGAGGTGTGTAGATCCAGAATTTTTCCGGTCAAGTGGGGTAAGGGCAATAAGGGTACACAGAAAGTAGGAGCTGTCAAATCCTGATCTTGAAGTTCACGAACATCAATCCCTGAGCCCACAAAACAACACGGGGTGGGATTTTCTCGTTACCAAAAAAAAGTTTGACTTAACGGCATGTTGTGTCAAGAAAAGAGAGACTTGATGGGCTTTGGGTTCCAAACCCATTTTTACTGGGAGAGGAGGAATGGGGTCTACACATGTTTCTTATATCTGTTAATTATCCCAATTACCTATTTAAGAGAAGTACTTGAAATTATATTATTTTTTAACATTTTATTTCCTATAATCTTGTACAATTAGCTTTTAGTCTTTATAAGTTAACTCTTTAATCATGAAATCGAAAGAGTTAAATTTTTCTTAGAAGCAAGTCCTTTTCAGAGATCATTTTGGAGCTTTTACAATTAAGATTTAGCCCCTCAAAAGAGCTTGTTTCTGTGTAAAGTTATTCTAGATTTAGGTCAATACATAATCAAATTATATATACTAAAAGCTAATTCAAAAAAGATTAAGGACTACAATTTTTAAAAATTATTATGTATAGCAGGCAATGATGCATACTATAATGAGTGGTATTGCTCAACTTGTAAGAACCAAGGCAGAGCCAAAACAAACATTGAAGGGGGCAAATTTATGCTCACTATTTTACCTAGTGACTTCTATACTTTAATTAATTTCCATCAATCCTTATCAAGATGACCACAATGTACAGCAACACTTCTCCACCGTATTTATTAATAATTTTATTTTTACATATTAATTCCTACAAATTTAGTTGATTGTAGATTAGTCTATCATCATATTAATCTCTCAAAATCTCTAAATCTTACATTTTAGTCCTTATTAGAGAGGTTGTTTTACAAACTTTTAAAAATTTTGAGGCGGCATTATGATAATAGATAGATTTCAGAAATTAATTTATAATTAGTTAAATTTGTAAAGATTAATATGTAATTTTTTAATAATTTCGAGTAAAACTTTCTCGTACTAATTTGATGCTTATCACTTCTGCGCAAATAATACAAAGACATTTATTACTCGCCCTTTCCATAAATTCCAAGCTTTAAGGGGGGAGCAAAGCCGTTTACTACACACAAAGCATATTGAAAAGAGACCCAAAATTAAGATAAAAATTATAATAACTTAAATTTCATTTATCATAAAAGTATTTTTTTTCAAAAATTGAAAATCCTGACAAGATAATTCACATACAGTATGCCATACATTGTTATGCTATAGTTTTACCGTATTTAAGAACTCATGCTCCTGCGGCAGGGCACGGCGACGTGAAGAGAGAGAGAGAGAGCGCTAAAGAAAGAACAGAATTGCATAGAAGAGAGAATGGTGTGAGCAACTTGGCGGTCAATTAAGTTGAATACGTCACGCTGCATTGTTGGGTGTTTGGAGCGTGGAGATATGGAGAAAGTCGATTGGTGGCGACGTTGATGGGTTCACAAACACTTCTTTAAGTTTGCAACGACGAATTTTAACCACAGGACATGGACAAAATCTCTCTACCATGGTAGGGGAGCCAGAGCACTCAGCTCAGAAACAGGAGATAGCGAGAGAGAGAGAGAGGAGAGAGAGAGCGAGAGAGAGAGAGAGAGGAGAGAGAGAGAGAGAGAGAGAGAGATCTAGAGAGAGAGAGGAACACAATGGTCAACGTCGCATTGCATGCGACTTGTTTAGATTGGATTCGTCCCCTCGGTCTGGAATCTACTGATGCGCTGTCTTTTTCTTGCCGTCTCGTATGTCACTCTGTGTGTGTGTGTGTTGTGTGTGTGGTCTGTGTTTATGTTTATGATAAAGCAGAGAGGAGAGACGGAGAAGATAAAACAGCGCTCCTCTAAGATCTAAAGTTTGGATTCTAGTGCTGCTTACAACTGGGCTTCCGCCATTGATCACCTCCGAGTCGGCGGGAGGGACCGAAGTGTGCATAATTAAGGCAGGGGAGATAGACAAATGGAGAGAGAGAGAGAGAGAGAGAGAGTTCTTTGAATGTTGTTACCTCTTTTTGCAGTAAGTCTGGTTTCCGAATAGGAATGGGGAGGAAGCAAGAAAGAAACGGCAAAGCTTGACGCCAAAGGTTTGAACCCGGGATGTAGAAGATATGAAACGGGAAGAAGGCCAGTTGGCGTGAGCAGGATCGGAGGCGGGGTGGCCGGGTGGGTCAAACGTCGCCATTTAACCCCCCTCCCCCTTCTAATTGAATTCTCCAGGGTTGGGTTTTTATTGGCCTACTACTTTCCCTTGCCTCGTTTTTAATTCTCTTCCTTCCACACATGGGCGTGCGGTTTCCATTATCCTGTTTCTCCTCATTACGGGCATTCCCAATTATGCACGGCGAGGTCTTGCTCTCTGCAAAACACCTCCTCCGCTGCGTCGCCTAGTTTTTCATCATTGAGGAAGTAAAGAACAGAGTGTGTCTGCCTCCTCCCTCATCTTGTTGTTCCTTCAACATTTGTTTAAAGATCAGTAGAACAGTGGAAGGAGCGTAGTAGGCCGACAGAGATAGAGAGGTTTTCAGGCAAAACAAAGGTTTGAAACAACTTTTCAATCATCATTATCGTCACACCGTCATCTTGATCTCTATATATGATTTAAGCCTTTCCGTGATCTGGTTTTGTGGAATATGCATCTCATAATGGTGTCTTCCTTAGTTCTTCAATATTAAGTTTTGTTCTTGCTTGCTCTGATATATATATTATATATGTGCTCATCATGATGTGCTGCAGCATGGCCAGTTTCAAACTCTGGACATGGATCCTCGTCTGCTCCTTCCTGCTGGTACTGTCGGCGGTTGCCGGGCTCGACGTGAATCTTACCATCCTGGAAAGTGCAGTGGCAAAGGGAGCAGGCATGACACGATCACTTCAATTTTTACCATCTACTTGAGCATATATGATAATGGAAACTTAGTACTATCACTTTCACCAGCCAGTCCACCAAGGCCCGATTGCCTCGTCCATGCATTCCCCCGGTCCCCAGATAATGGCTGACAGTGTGGTTTAATTTCCGGCCTTGGCAGTGTGTTTGGACGGCAGCCCACCGGCGTACCACTTCGCCGGCGGTTTCGGCTCCGGCGAGAACAATTGGTTGGTCCACATTGAGGTCTGCTCGCGCCATATGAAACTATCGCATCATCTCATGCATATGCAAAACATTCACATGTCGACGTACGTTTACGCTGTTAGTTTCAGACATCGATGATCTTACGTTGTTGTTGGAGACTTGTACACTCCGGTTTCTCTCACCTCTTCATGCGATCTTCCCACATGCCCACGGCTTCGTCTGGCTTCTACTCTTATTTGAGATAGTCGCATGCCTTCAAGTAGGCCAACGATATGATTGATCTGTGAAGTCATTAATTTGATCAGCTGTATTCTTATTTTCTTCTTTGCTTAGGGGGGAGGATGGTGCCACAATTTGACAAACTGCCTCATTCGTAAAAACGGAAGACTGGGCTCATCAAGGGCAATGCGGAGTGTGAGGTTCTCAGGGATTTTAAATGACCACAGAGGATTTAATCCATGTGGGTCTCCTTGATCTCATCGACCTCTGCCTCTACTTGTTCTTCTGGACTTAATTGTCTCAAATTCCTGTTATCTTAGCAACCGACCGGTGCTGTTGCATTATGCAGACTTCTATAACTGGAACAAGGTTAAAGTTGGCTACTGCGATGGATCATCCTTCACCGGAGACATCGAACAAGTAGATCCTGTGAGTGTTTCTGATCGTCCTCATGGCTCTCCTTCTCATCTACTAGCTAGCTACAGTGAACAAAATCTTTCAGCTCTATGAAGAGTACTACTGATGGGTGTTTTCCTCCTCCTGGTTTTTGGTTAGGCCACCAACCTTCACTACAGGGGAGAAAGGGTCTTTGAGGCAGTGATGGAAGATCTACTAGCAAAGGGGATGCAACATGCTAAGAATGTACTTTGCCCTAACTCAAGACAACCCAAATTTTGTTTCAACTTTATGGAATGAAGCCAGTGACTGTTAACATGGAAACTTCAACACGACAGGCTCTTCTGTCCGGGTGCTCGGCGGGAGGGTTGACGTCGGTGCTGCATTGCGACCGCTTCCGTGCTCTTCTACCTGCAGCTGCCAGAGTGAAATGCCTCACAGATGGTGGTTACTTCATCAATGTGTAAGGTCTCTCCTATGTCGGTTCATGGAACTGGTGAAGTTAATTTTGGGGGCATTAAACTCGCATATTTTGATTTGCAGTACTATGAAGAGTCGCTACTTTCTTTGAGTTCTTATGATCGGCTCTTGGTTGTATCAGGAAAGATCTTGTTGGAGAGGATTCCATAAAAACTTATTTCAACAACACTAGTAAGACACATGTATGCTGCTTCTTTGTTTCATGTTTCTTGGACAGGGGGGGGGTGACTTGACCTTGTTGTTATGTATAATGTGCTTCATGTGTCCATCTCAGGGTTCTGCCAAGAATCTCCCTGAATCATGCACTTCAAGAATGAACCCCAACTTGGTTGGTGCAATTTTCTCCATCAAGTTTTCAGATTTTATATCCCCGCCATCACTGTGATTGCTCTAATACTGTCGTCGGTTTAAATTGCAGTGCTTCTTCCCACAATATCTGGTGCCAAACATCCGTACGCCGCTTTTTGTTTTGAATTCAGCCATTGATTCATGGCAGGTGAGCATTCCCTTGCAATGAGCTCAGTGGTTTTTCCTCTTGGTTATATAAGTTTCCACTGTTATAACATCTCTTCCTTTCTCTTGCGACATATGGCTATCATGTCAGTGCAGTCTCACCTTCGTATACATGGCATCTTTTGAGTCTTGATCGCCATTAAACAGAGTAGTTGCAGTCGTCCTCGTTTATGTTCTTAAGGTTGTTGTTGCTTATGGAACCCGGAAGACTTGCCCACTGCTAACCAGGAACCACACTTTTCTCTTCATGCTTCAGATAAGAAATGTCCTGGTACCATCCAGGGCTGATCCTAGAGGCGCTTGGAAGGAGTGCAAGGCAGACATAAAGCAGTGCAACAACCAGCAACTAAGAGCCCTGGAAGGTTCCACCTGCATCTAAATCCTACTCTCATTTGTTTATTTGGATAAGGAGATTATACCACCCCCACCCACCCCTAGACTCTGTTCTTGACTGAAGTGAGCTTTATGGGTTTTTCTTCTTGGGGAACTATGCATGCTTAAAAGTTGAAATGATCTTAACTTGTCTCACCAAATTGTTTATGTGATAGCAAACATATGAGTTCCCACAAGTAATCAATAACCAAACACAAGACAGACGTGTTCCATCGAAACATGCTACTTCCCCTGCCTTTTCTGAAGCAATCAAACTGGATTCTGGAACAAGGATAGTTCATGCCACATATGGTGGATGGTGACATTCTTTAGTCACTACTAACAGTGTTCAGGAGGGAGTTCTTGGACGCATTGGGATCTGGAGGGAGGCCTGGAAGCGACCCATCTAGAGGATTCTTCATAAACTCATGCTTTGCTCACTGCCAGACGGAGCTGACGGCGACGTGGAAGTTCTCAAATTCTCCTGTCCTCGGCAACACTGTAAGTTCACGCACATTGTCTGAACATCTTCACCTTCATACACAGTAGGTGGAGTTCTAAGTGGAATCCTAGATTTTGCACACTTGAGTTTTTAAGTAAATCTCTACTTAAGAAAATGTGTTTGATCTCGTTGCAGACAATTGCAGAGGCTGTCGGAGTCTGGTTCAACGATCAGAGGGATTTCAAGCAGATCGACTGCCCTTATCCGTGCGACCATTCATGCTACAACAACAAATATAATCCTCAAGGATACTCACAAGAATATGAGCCACTTCTCTGATACCCACCAATTTTGATCACATCTCCAAATGGGTTAGTGAATAAGTGCTGTTATTGGGTCAGAGAAGAGGGTAGCTTCTAAAAAAATTGATTCATTACAGAAAATTATACGGGGTTTCTCAGAAGTTGCTGTTCAATCCACTCATTTGCTTGCTAACCCAGTTAAATTCGCTTGTATCTGTGTATCCTAGAGAGAGTTAAAATGGTACATAGGTCGAACCGTTTGTAGAAAACAAGAAGCCAAGTTAGTGTGTAGCAAGGCCAAGAAATTGCCTGGATCGCGCATACGAAGAGGTCTTCCCTAAGATTTCAATTGACACACCTATATACAGAAAACTAAAAAAGAGGCATCAACACCCAAAAAAAAGTAATCTTAGAGATGCCGACACCAAAAAAAAAAGGACAATTAATTCTAAGTCTTGATGAGATCTGACATTATTTTCAAATTCCTTTCAATTTTTTTAGAATTTCAAAATTTTACTTTTGAGAGACTTATTTTTAAGTCTCTGGATATTTTTTGTATCCCATGTGCACCTTTGCAATACCAATTTTAACCCCACCTTATAACTAACTAAGTGGGTAAGAAGAGTATATAATAATAGTAGGTAAATATGGTAAGTGCGTAGTTACATAATTACGTAACTATGAGTAACATAGTTATGTATAGACTATGAAACTATATAAGAGGAATAGTATGTAAGTACGTAGTTACATAATTACGTAACTATGTAAGTTACATAGTTATGTAATAGACGTAGTAGGTAAGTAGGTAAGTGGTGTAAGTACATAGTTACATAATTACGTAACTATGTTACTTAATTACTTATTTACATCCATATGATGTATGTATGTATGTATGATGTATGTATGTATGATGTTGTATGCAAGTAAGTAACTTACATAGTTAAGTAATTATGTAACTACGTACTTACACCACTTACCTACTTACTATTACTTCTCTTGCATAACTATGTAATTTACATAATTACGTAATTATGTAACTATAGACTTACATACTTGCCTACTTTCTTACATAACTATGTAAGTTACTTACTACATACATACAACATACATACATACATACATGCATGCATACACCCATGCATGTTTGAATACATGCATACATCCACACATGTATGCATGCATGCTTGAATACATACATTGTAACGTCCCGACGGGGAATATCAGAGCGGAATTACAGTTATATAAATAGTACATAGCAGTACATAAACATCAAACTATTGCACAATTGGAATAATGCCAAAGGTAATCCAACTTCATTAATAATCATCAACTAACTATTACATCCACTAATCAGATCTAAAACTAGGCCCAGAGTACTTTATTCAGATCCAAACTAATACATAATGGCTAAATAACTACTAAAAACGGGTTGTCGAAAACTTGGTCACTCCTGAGAATCTTCATTATTCCCTTCCTCGTGAGTGTGGTAATCTGCATCAGACTCACCTGAAACACATGAAATAAATAGCACAGGGTGAGCGATAACGCTAAGTAGGACTTAATATATCGTATAATATGCATGTTTAAGTGATTAATATTTTATCAAGAAGAATAACTAACGAGAACGACGAGTAAAGTCACGAGAGTAATGTCACAAGTAACAAGAAACAATAGCGCATTGCACGAGAGTATAGCACAACAAGTATGATAACATATTGGCCATATAACGAGATAGCAAGTATAATTGCACTACAGTACACTAGTCACGATAGCAAGTGTTGGTCGATGATCTTTCAACCACGAGTCCAAGTAATATATATATCATGAATGATTGATTGTCATAGAATAATCTTGCGAGTTCATGCGTTAGGTGCATGCCAAACACCCTGATCATTAAACCATCGCGAGTTAACAGCCTTTCGGGCGCTATCCCAGAACCAGATCGGGCCTTTTATAGGTTGTCTAGCATAGTCATGTTTGTTACCTTAGACAATCAATTATATGGCCAAATAGAATACCAAGAAAAGATGAGAGTAATTGACGAATAGACGAGAGTGTAGAGAGAAAATGAACAGATTAGAGTATAAAAATAATAGATGAGAATAGAGACATATTCGTAAATAACTTAAACAGTCACTAGTAACAGTTGCCAGCACTAGGTCGGGTGTCGGCAGTCAGTAGAAGTCACAAACGCTAGGGGTGTAAACTAGCCGATCGTTCGGCGAGTAGCTCGTATTCGACTCAATAAAAATTAGCTCAATTCGATTATTTGATAAACGAGTCGAGTTTGAACAAAAAAAAAAAAACCTCGGTTCATAAACGAGCCGAGTTGAACATATATCAGCTCGGCTTAATTATACTCGCGAACAACTCGTTTAAATACTCGTTAAGAATCGATTAAATATTCGCAAAAATTTGTTTAAAAATTCGTTAAAAACTTGTTTAAATATTTATTATTAAATAAATTAAATTATTAATATGTTAAAGAATATAAGATATTATTTACTTTGACATAAGAAAAATATAATAAATATAAATAAAAACTAAAGGTTTATATGTAAATGTTAATAAAAAGAGTATACTTTTATAAAAATTTATAAACTTCATCGTGACCGTCAAAAACCATCCAACGGTTGGATACGCTTACCCGTGTAATCTAATCCTCTGACGCGAGCGCCGCCCCCCCCCCCACCCCCCCCCCCCCCCTCGTCCAATCCATCTCGCCCATCTTTCCTTGGACAGAGACGCCCTGCCCGGCTGCCCCCATCTCGCAACCCTCTCCGCAGGACCGCACCGGCTCATTCAACAACCTGGCACAGCAGCGGTGGAGGCGTGGAGCTACTATTTGCGTCCTCTTCGTCTCCTTCCTGCCACAGCAGCGGCGGAGCCCCGCTCCGCGTCCGGCTCGGCATTCCTCCTTCTTGGCACAGCAGCGGGCCAGCGGCGGAGCCCCTCTCCGCATCGGTGTAGTCGTTCATCCTTCCTGCAGTAGCGGCGCTACGGCAAGGCCCCTCCGCGTCTGACGTCTCCTTCCTTCTAGAGCACAGCGGCTGCGTCTTCTTCCTTCCTCCTCAAGTAATGTCTACATCTCTTCTCCCTGTCTTCCTCTTGGACTCTCCCTCTTCTCTTATCCCTCTCTGCCCTCTCCTCACACAGACGCCGATGGAAGGCCTCCCTCTCTCCCTCTTCCTCTTCCTCCCCTGGCTTCATCTCTCTCTCTCTCTCTCTCTCTCTCTACACACACTTCATCTCACTCTCACACACACAAAAGGCCGACCGATGGCCACGACTCCTCTCTCCCTCTTCCTCTCCCCCTTCCCTCTGGAATCCCGTTTCATTATAGAAGCTATTCTTTGCTCACTTGATTCCAAAAGATTTACACACCTCCCTCTGTCTTTGCCCTCTATATGCAGGGGACACACAGTCACACATGTCACACAGTCACTCCATCCTCTTAGCCTCTCTTACTCCCTCTCTAACACACACGGTCACACACACTGTCTCACTTTCTCATGACTGTTTTTTCAGTTTTGCAGGTACTCATCTCTACCTCCCATCGTCCTTGCAGCTCATCTCCCCGAACTCCTGAAGGCAGCAACATGTCTTCTCCGGGCTCAGGCAACATATTTATGCTAAGAGATCAATTTTGTGTTCTAGTATATGATTAGTGCGGGCATGAAATCTATTTTTATGAAAACGTCATGATGTTAATAGGTTGATGTCTTATTCTATTATGTATGCCATCATGTTTGTTGTTCATATAATTTAGATTTTTTTATTTATGATTTTTAAGGTATGTCCTCATTCCTCACATCAAGAACAAGAGCAAAGTCACAGTACCATATCTCACTTACAAGTTTTACTTATAGTGTTGGTCATCGTCAAACACTATTATGGATAAAGATAACGAGTCTATTCCGATAGTAAATGAAGTTATTGTAGTGATGGTGAAGAAATCAATCCAGAAGCTGTTGAGAGGAAAATCCTTATACAAAGAGAAGGAGGAAAAAAACATCTGATGTTTGGCAAAATTTTAGGATGTGAAATTACTGATGGCACTGAAAAAGTGCAATGTAATCATTGTAAAGCCAAACTTGCAAAGAGTGCAACTGGTACCACCACACAATTTAAAAAGCACTTGGATTGTTGTCCAAGATTTCAACTTAGTAAAGGTCAGAAACACATCCTCTACAAGCATTGCTTCTGATTCTAACTCAGACAGGTGAATGTCATTCCAAAGTCAAAACTTGGAAGTATGATCAAGCAAAAATCAGAGAGATCACCTTCATATGATTATGGTTCATGAGGTACCATTTATGTTTGTCGAATATGATGTATTCAATGTATTAATGAAAAATGTGAATCCTCTTTTCAAAGGATGACACGATAATCAATAAAAACTGATTGTATAATAGTTATGAGCATGAGAAGAAAAGAAAAGTTGAAGAATGTGTTTAAAGGGTATCAATAGAGTAAGCATCACAACAAATTTGTGGAAGTTTGGGAGAAGGTGCAATACAGGGTTATAACATGTCTTTTTTTGAAAATTGGAAGTTTGCATAGAGAGTTCTAGATTTTGTTTATGTGCCTCCACCTCACTCCGTAGTGTTATACATGATGCTCTTTATAAATGTTTTGAAGAATGGAAAAATTGAAAAGAAAGTAGCAACTATAACTGTGGACAATGCGTCTTATAATGATACAGCAGTGAAGATGTTGAAAGATAGTCTAATTTCAGAAAAGTTGTCTTGCAATGGGTATTTATTCATGTGCGTTGTTGTGCACATATATTGAATATTTTAGTGCAAATGGTTATCTAAAATTCAACATGTCATGAAATATTCGAGAAAAGTGTCAAGTATATTTCAGCATCTACTACAAGACTATCCACATTCAGTGATATTGCAAAGCAATACATTTGCCTAATAGAGGTTGATTTGGATTGTTGCACAAGATGGAATGCACTTATAATATGTTGGCTTGTGCATTAGAGTTTAGAAAAGTGTTCCCCCGATACCAAGAAAGAGATCAACATTATATGTATTTGCCTTCTGAAGATGATTGGGATAGAGTTGAAGATGGTTGCTCTTTCTTGGCACTTTTTAATGAAGTCACCCATATCATTTCCGGTAAGATGTTTGCTCTTACTTTGTTATGATTTTTGAATTGTGCAACATTTATCTTATTAATCTTTATTTGTTTTTAATCATTTTTATTTTTATATTTAGGGTTTGATTATCCAACTTCAAATTTATTTCCTCTGAACTTATCAACATTAAAGAAACTCCTTGATGAGAAAAGTGCTGGTATAGTGAATACATGCAAGCAATGGTTACAGAATGAAAAACAAAATTTGACAAGTATTGGGTCATTCTAATTTGTTGATCTCATTGCTGCTATTTAGACCATAGAAACAAATGAAGTGATTGAATTTTCTTTTCAATCTATTTATTCTGAGGATAGAGCTGAAAGACATAGTTTGGAAGTAGTGGGACAATTTATATACGATTTATAAAGAGTATGTGGAGGGTTTACAACAACTAATGTTGATAAGAATGTAGAAGATGACATCAAGAGGTAAATTCAGGTAGTGGTCTTAGTAACACAACTTCCATGTCTACTTCTAATGGGAAATCAATATTAAGTGGAAGGACAAAGTTTGATCATTATTCAGGAATGTTGATACTATTGAAAATGTGAGATCTGAGCTTGATGTCTATCTACAAGAAGGTGTGTATATTTGTGATGAGAACGCAACAGAAGTTTGATGCATTAGAGTGGTGGAAGGCAAATAATTTAAAATTTCACATTTTATCAAAAATGACATGTGATATTTGGCTATTCCCATCACTTCAGTGGCATCAGAAGCAACATTAGTGCTGGGGGTAGAGTGGATTGATACATATCGGTCCTCTTTGGGAGTGGAAACTGTCTAAGCTTTAATTTGTGGAGAGAATTGGTTTAGAAATTTTTATAGCATTAAAAGGAAGGCAAAGGTAAATGTTTTATTATTTTAGGCATTTAATTATTTTAGTTTTAAAGGATTTTAACATGACTTTTAATTTTCAGGTCATGGAGGATGTTAAGGAAGTTCTTCTTCCTTGAAGTTCTCCTTTCCAAGTTGTGAAGTGACATTGTAATGTACTAACTGTATCTATTTAATTTATCTTAGTTGGTATATGATTTTTTTTAAAAAATAACTGATAAATTTACTTTATATTCTTTACTTTTCAGGTCATGGAGGATATTAAAGAAGTTCTTCCTTGGAGGTTTATTCTAATGATTTTTATGCTCAAAACTTTATATTTTTGTTGAGCAATGGTGCTTTTGTAGTTTTGAAAGTGACAGTGTACTATGTTTGAAGTTTTTTGATACATTTGACATGTAATGTTTGAAGGTCTTTAATTAGACACCATTTCTATCATAGGTCATTTTTTTCCTATTATGTAAGGCATTATGGACCAGTCAAGAGGTAGGGAGAATTCTCTATGGACCACTCACCATAGACCCTTTTCATTTCTGAGTTTTGCATTTTTTTATAATATATGATTATGTGTTTGCATCTTGCAGGCAAGGCAGCTACTTGCAGCCAAGGAATATCTTTAAATTCTCATTAAATAGTCCAAGCAATATCTTTTGAATTATATCATTGGGTGAAACATATATCTGCCTACAAAAACATGTCATTCATGTCTCTCCTCTGCATGCTTCTTCCACACTAGTCACTAGATTGTCAGTTGTATATGTGTGATTTACAAATCATCTTTGTATCTTGATGCCTTTCCTAATGCAGATAGTGATAGATAGTTGATCTTTACAGGATGTATTTATGGCATACAGTAAGTAGGTGAACTACTTTTTTTTGTTTGTTGTCTTAAGATCACATAGGTGAACTATTATCCAGATGATGCACATGTGATTATTATTTTTTCCTTTGAATTGGATTTGACATTACTAAAACAAGATTAATTCTTTCTGAAGGTGCAACATGGCAATCGGATCATGCGGCCTTGTCTCTCCCACACAGTCATGTTTCAGATATTCAAGCTACAATCCACTGTTCTATTTTTTTTTTTTTTTTTTTTGTATTTTATGCATCAACGTCTAGCTCCATGGGCCTCCACTGTTTTGGCATCTAATGTCATTAATATCTACAGTGGCTGGTTGTGAGATATAACTCAATTCAATTTGGAGGCGATTCATGCAGCCATAAGATGGTGTCAAACAAGGTATCTCCATCTATACAAATTATATCAGGGAATAACAATTGTTGTGAGGCATCAGTATCCTTGAACTTTATTGCTTAGCATTTGTTTTCTACATGGAGGCATTGTTAATCTTCCTCTTTTATCTTTGTTGACAGGTTATACAAGACATGTTATCTAATTAGTAGTTTATCTATGGGTGATAATGAGCCAGACCATGTATAACATAAGTTAGTGTCATCACTGTCTTTTTTAGATATGGCAGAAAACCAAGGTATACATTTAAAAAATTACCTGATTGTTTGGCCATTCACTGTCTTTTTTCAAATCTGCAACATATTCATTTGATTTTAACCATTTTGTGAGTTCAGAGTATATTCATGTGAATTTTTTGTTTTTGTCAAATCTCATTTTATAGCACTAGCAGCTTATAATGTTTCATTCATATAATCAAAGAAGAGTAAACTTCCTGGATACCATGATGTGCAATAGTGCCTAGTCATCTTCCACATCCATGTGAGTGGTTCATATGAGATGACACAAAATTGGTTGACTTATACGTTTTGAATCTATAGTTTGAGTTCTTGTATCTATGATCTCCCATGAGGTAATTCTGTAGTGCTGTAAATACTTAGTGCACAATGGCATCAGAATATTCTCTTGCGGGGGTGGTAATAATGAAGAGAGTGGAATTAGAGAATCTTTTGTTATCAATTTTTTCTTTTATCATGACAATTTCCTCAAATAATGTGTTTCATCAGTGACACTTAGGAGGGGGCACTGTCTTCTGTTCAGCTTTACTTGAGCATTTCGTCTAGGTAGACTAGATTCATGTATTTTTTGTTGTCTTAGTAAATAAGGAAATAAATTTATCTATATGGATAAGATAAATCAAGATTGGTTTCTAAATTTCTTACCATTATAGAAATAATTAAGTCATGCTACAAGACTATCCATTTAGAAAACTTTTAATGTATAAAGCATTTTTTATGGATGACGAATCTGATATGTACGGAGACATCAAAAGGACTAATATTCCATGCAAACCTTTCTAGTTTAAACGACTGCCTTTGATTGACAAGGTACCAGAAAGATTTAGTTCATAAGAAATAGAGAGATTTTCCTTCACTGATTACCTTGATAACCTTCTCCAGATGAAGAAACAGGACCTACTCTATTTTTAGAAATGATGCTCAGCTGGAGTCGATCATGGGTATAAAAACTTTGCATATAAAATTTTATTGAAGTCCAGTTCTTGTACTTAGTCATGTCTAACTTTACTTTATTGAAATCCACTTCTTCTTGTCCAATACGGAGATTGTCAAGTGTAGTCACGTCTATTTGTCTTTTTGTTTGACAGTGAGATGGTTAAGTTTGGTCATGTCACCTTTTTTGGAATGAGAACTCGTTTGGGATGCTTTGATCCTCAATGGAAGAGTACATTGAAGTTCCTAGTGACATTGGATTTGCATTTAATCTTCAACCAAAGATGAAGGTCTCAGAGATTGCCACAAGGCAAGAGAAGCTATCCGTAGTCACAAGTATATCTGGTATAGAAACTATACAAACAAAGATGACATAGAAAAGTGCTTTAATTCTTTGTCTGATAGTCAGATTCCGGATGGATTCATCCATATCATTAAGCATGTTTCTGCATTCTTTATGTCAAAGTTGGAGAAGTTGTCCATGTATGCATCTGCCTTGAATTAAGTGTACTGTTAGTGAAAATTCTTTGTGATTAATTTATTGAAAGTGTTCTCATTTTGTGCATATATGGAACCATTTCACAGGAACTCTTAAATTTGTACTGAAACATGTTGAGGACAGAAATGTGGAAATTGTTCTTCATGGACTTGGCCAATTTTGAGGTAAGGTCTTGAGATTTTTTTTTGAGATAAATTGTTTAACTCATTGTGTTTTTAGTCTGAACATTCAGTTTATTGAAATTGTTCTCATTTGTGCATATATGGAACCATTTCAACAAGAGACTCTTAATTTGTACTGGAACATGTTGATGACAGAAATGTGGAAATTGTTCTCCATGGACTGGCCCAATTTGAGGTAAGGTCTTGATATTCTTTTTGAGATAAATTGTTTAACTCATTGTGTTTTTTAGTCTGAACATAGCCATTAATTCTAATGGTGTGGTGCAGATGGTTCAAGACTTCAGGAAACCCCTCCTCGATGTACTGGAAATGGCCTTGTTGAACTTTGTTTTTGTAAATGAGGACAAAGGCAAGAGTGTCCTCAAGACAACAGGTTTCTAAAAAGCTTTGAGAATGCAGTACCACCCCCCTCATCGAGTATTGGTTGTCTTTTTTTTTTTTCTTCCCTTGGACAGTTGTAATCTTTGTTTTTTTTTGGTTGTTATGTAAACATTTATTTTGAACATGGTTAACCCCTCGAAAAAAAAAAACGTCGGTGAGAGTGTTGTGCATGGAATGAAAAAAAGTCCCTGAGTTAGCAAAATGTGAATGGATTTGTCCCCACTATATATGAGTCTTCGAGCTCCATTTTTGTGTAAATGAGCTTAGATTCAGTCTCTATACGATCTGTATTTGAGTTCTATATGAGTCGAGCTCTAAACGAGTGTGTAATCGAGTGCGAGTAATAGGTTAAATGAGTCGAGTTCAAATTTGTAAACGAGTGTGAGGCGAGTACGAGTTTAAGCTCGTTTAAATGTTCGAATCAATTCGATTAAGGCTCGAGCTTGAGCTCGTTTTTTAAACGAGCTGTTCATGGAGCGAGTTCGAATACCTAAAAAAATGCAACGAGCCGAGTTCTAACGAAGGTATAAAAGCTCGACGAGTAACGAGCCGAGTTCGAGCTCAATTTTTAGTGACCGAGCCGAGTTCGAGCGAAACATTATGACTCGACTCAGATCATTTACACCCCTAACAACGCCCACTAGCCGGGCTATGAGCAATGCAGATGGTTCAGTGTGATCCTAGGTAAGAAGGAAAACACACTAAGGCCGTTTGGATCGTGCCGATCTCTAAGGGTGTAACAGATTTTAAGGGTACAACCAACTCGTCGGCAATGGACATGCGCCAAAGCCAAGAGATTTACGGAGGCCTTGACAAGGAGGCCTGGTCTAGTCAGGAGTATTCCCATGAGAGGTGGTCATGCCAAGAAAACAAAGTGTGTGTAACGAAACGTTGTCCGTCTTGCCTCGAGTGCTCGAAGGCAGAGGGACGCAATAACGATGTACAATCGCGTGAATAAAACAAAGACAATATCATTAAATAATTGGGAATTAAGTGAATATTAGACTTAATTACCAGATATATATTGAGTAATTAATAGGTTTCATGGCAAAATATTATTGTTTAGTGTGTGCAAGGTAAAGTAATCATGAGAACATGTATAATCGTGCATATGACTTTTAATTAATGTAATTTATGTAAATATGCCCGTTATTAATAATCAAGTCCAAATGTTTTAATATTGTTCAATTAAGACTAAACAAGGGCTAAATGGCATAATTAGTAGGGGCATAAGAGTAATTTCAGGTTCTGGCCGCATTACTGAAATCGCGACGGGGGTACCTGTCGCGTTTCAGATTGCGACACAGTGGTCGGTCGCGACAACTGAATTGGGCTGGTCTGGGTGAGCCGTCGGGAATCGCGACGGGTGGGCCATCGCGTTCAAGACGCGACGGTCTAGCCTGTCGTGACCCTTCTGAATCGAGGGGTCGAGCCGTCGCGATTTCAGAAGGTGCCCCGGAGCCCAGAAAGGTGAAATCAGCTCTTTGGGGTTGGGTCCTCCCTTCCATGCATGATATAGGGTCAGTTAAAATCGATATAAAATCGTAGGAACATCCAAAAACCATGAAACCAATTTTAAACGAAACTAGACATTAGGGGTATCTACAGACAAGTAATGGGCATGCTTTAAGTAGGTTACATTCGGTGACCTAAACATGCACAATCATGAAAAACAATTTAATTCACATAGGATGCATGATGAAAATTGGGGGAAATAGATTCATTAGAACCCTAACATCATGCAGTATCTATGATAATTATTTCGAGCATGAGATCAAGTAAATTCATAGATTGAAGACAAACATTTAAGTTCGGGTACATGATGATGATAGGTTTTAGAGCATTAATACTCTCTCATGGAGCAACGAAAAATAGGGCAATCATGAGGCTTTGATAGAGGGGATCAAGGTCTACTTAGGGTCGAGTTTAATTAGGTTAAACTTGAGAGATTGCCTACCTTTTCCCGCTATAAAGAAATCCTAGGGTTTTAGACAAAGTAGAAGGTGAGATCATCTTGCTCCAAGTCCTTCTTCTTCCTGCTCCCGTCCTCAGCCTCCACTCCTCGTCCTCAAAGCTCCAGCAACATTATGGGTTGGTAGGGACGAATTGGGGGGTATATAGCTAGTTTAAGAGTCCTAATGACTTAAAACT